>JAEQBH010008060.1:0-234963 GCA_016808115.1 Tetrastigma voinierianum
TTTACCTTCCAAATATTATGATTCACATACTAGCATAGGTTCAAAGATCAAGAAAATTCTAAAATTCTACTTTAACTAAATCTTGAATTTTGTAAGGATTAATATTACCCTATTTAAAAAGGGTGTTATATTTAAAACTTTCATTTTCTTAAATAAGGAGTTGCTCATCAACAATATATGCAATGACATTAATACTAGCAGAGTTAACAATGAAGTTAAAAGTACAAACCATCATCAATAATCAAAAGATAAAAGTATTGTTAATTTTTATAAAGTATGAATGAACATCAGAATCATGTTCTAATGTTAATTCAATATAAATTAAATTCCTCTTACAAATCTGTAACAAATAAAATGTGTACTTAATAAAACATAAAGTTTTAAAAAAACACAACTCCACTAGTCATATTAAACACACAGTAGATATTTTCCATTTCCCAATTTTGTAATTATTCTTTTGTCCTTTTATTAAGTAGGTCGTTTGTCGATCCACTGTTACAAGTAACAAACATGGTTAGTGGCTTGAATCAACGATCCATTTTATCACTTGTACTTCACCAAACAAGCCTCAAATATAGACAACTCATACATTTTATTTTCCAAGGGTAACTTTTCTAGCTGGACTCCGTTTCACACTTCGTGGGGCTATCTGCTCTTTGGCTTCTTCACAAGCTGGCTCTGCGAATGGGTCCCCGCTTTCTTTTGGCTTCTGTTCCTTTTCCACCATCGGGCTCTCTCAGGCTTAAAGAACCTGTCGCATGATAAACACTTCCTGCTTCACGAGACCCTTTCGCACTCGGCCAGGCGTATCAAATCAACAAAGGGTAAGTTTCAGCTTGTTCATACAGAGTTCATTTTGAATTGATTAAAGCATCAGAAGAGATTCCAAGATCATGTCAACTCTATCTCTCTTTGGAACAATGGTGAGGTCACATCATACTTAGTATTGATGCGCCCATCATCTTTAGACACAGGTCTTACACTTCCTCCAATCATGCAGGCTCATTAGGTGCCCCATGGTTTTTATTTCATGACATTTGCCGTGCTTATCAAAGATCCATCTGGAGTTTGAACCATGTCGATACACACTCTAGATTGTTAGTTTTGCTTCCTCGTAATGTGGTCTACAATGTCATATGAATATAAACAATAGTTATCGCGATTCTCTATACAGTCTAAAATTTATTCTGGGTTTCCTCCTAATCATCAACAATAGGTTCTTTGGTTAGAGTATGTTGTGAGAATTTGATTTTTCTCAACATCATGATACAAGATACTGGTTTTCCAGTAGGGTTTAAATTACTTCCAACTAAGGTTTTGTAGCCAAAGGATTAAAGGATGTCATTTTTCTGAAAGAAACAAAAGCACATAATCAACAAATAATAATGAGCAGGTTTATTTATTGCAACAATATCCTAGTTTCATTATAAACACATATGTTGAGCAAGTATATTTTATAACAAACTAATATTTTAAAATACAGATACTAAAAGAGTCCTATAAAGTCAACTCCCCTGAAACCTAATAGTAAAACTCCATGACAAGAGGAGTTTCTATATAGAAGGCAAAGAAAGTCTTGATGTGTTATGGGTCACAATGGTCCCTTTGAAAACCTCACCTAGGCCCCATTCGCTTCATAAGGTGATCCCTTCCTCGAGGAGGTACCAACAAGTCACTATCCAAGGAAATTTGATCCGGGAACTTTCTAGATAAATACAGACATGTATCAATCAAAAACTTTGGGCTTTTTCATAACACCTTGCCAGAGCCTTGAGATTATTAATGTTACTAAATTAAATATAATAATCATTAATTTAGAATTCCTGAATACTTTTTAATATTCGAGTGTTTCTTTGCATTAAGCTGTACAAACTTTCATTAAAATTTTTGAATTATTTAGATCCAATCAATAAAATCCTGCCATGCTGTATTTAATAATATAACCATTTTATTATTGGACCTCTTTAAGAGCCTATAGGTTTCAAATTAATAATTTAATTTAGTAACCTTTCACTCATTCAATATTTGCATTATATATTAGATTTTCTGTAATAATATATTACAGGACATTAATGTTACTACTATTGAATGTGATAACTATTAATTTAATTTCAAAATTATTCTTGTAGCATTCAGAGGTTTGATTTGGGTTCACACTATCAGTTTAAAATTTTGAAATTATTTTAGATTCAATTTCATAAAATCCGATCATGTTTATCTGCAAAGTATCACAGAATTATTATTAGTGAACTCAATTATATCCATGGATTTCACAATAAATTAATTAAATTAATTAACTCACTCATTCAATATTTACATTAATTCAACTTGATTTTCCATAACAAATATTATTTAGACAAAGCAAGACATGAGTTAAATGTATATATCAATGAGTGAAATTATATGACACCCTATTCTAAATGGCACGCATATAGCAATATGTTATATCTTATACAGTAAAACAATTGTAAGAAGAATAAGAATGGATCGTGAACCATGGTTCCCTTTGCAGAAAATTACAAGCCTAACAATTCCAAGAAGCTCAACTTGATATCCACCTGTAATCATAATGAGGTCTTTGAAATTCTTGATCATACAGAGGTTAATTTTAGAATTAGTTTCAGATTTTAAGCCTAAAATAAACCCACTTAGTCATCTTCATGGGGTTGAGTAATCAAAATTGTTGTCAAACTCGTAGATACAACCTGAGGATCATTCCAAAATTTTCAGAAATATTTATCACTAACACGAGGAACTCAACTACCCAAAATTTGTCCAAATCCAACACCACTCAAGAAAATAAGAAAGTCTGCATCTTTCACCAATCACTCACAAAGCTCTGATTTAATTAAAAAGTAAAATTTTATAGAGGGGGCAGAGTACCGAACATAAAACTTATCGTCACCTCGTCTAAATCCATACAGATGCCCCTAGTAGCAATAAACAAAAAACTAAAATCGCCACAGAAGCGTCACAGTACTGGATTGCCACTTTAAATTTTACAAGGAGGTAAATCACCAAGAGATAAATCAATTGAAAATTTTGGGTTCTAATCCAAGCTGGCACATGCCCCACGACGCTCGAAGCTGTACATGAGTCTTGGTCTGTCTACTTTGTATGCGTGTAAGTGGTCGGCCCTTCCTCCAAATTCTCTCCTCCTAACACGATTTTCGTCCTTTACATGAGACTCAGGTGCTGGTCCGCCAAATTGTGGGATTCATCAATAAAACAAGAAAACATGCCAACATGCAAAAGTTCTTTAGGTACTTATTTACATAATTATCCAATAAAATTTAATTTTTGTTATAAATTATCCAATAATAAATAAATCAAGAGGAATACCTAATCTTATAATTAGCTCCAAGTTACACTCAAAGTAGAAATACAAATCAAAACTTCACCATGATTAAGGCCAAAGAAAATCATTCATTCATGGCTTTAAAAATATAAATACATTAAATCATGAACCCTACGTGGCCCATGATGTAACTAACAGTAATTCAGAACTGACTGATAACTATCCTCGGTCCATCTGGCTGTCGGGCCTAGGAACGGTCGGCACAGTGTGCCTGGACAGACATTGGTCATGAGGAAGGCTCGGCGCGAGTGGTCCCCAGCCCAGCCGGTCCTGGCGTGGAACTCTTTAAAGTTGAGCCCCAGCCAGCAGCACTGTGGGCAACAGACGCGGGTCTCCAGTAATAGTCCCAGGCACCTGTAGGCCGAAAATCTCTGAGGCTCAGCCAGAGAATCAAACCCGGTCCTGAGGCATCAAAGTATGAACCAGAACCCACCCTTGTGTAGCTACCCAAAGTAACTGGGCCCCCAGCCCTGTTGTTTTCTGAGCTTTAAAGGCCGAGTCACTTAGCTTTCCCCGCCGGTCAGGCCAACATAAGATCCAATCCTTCAGCCCAGCTGCCAATCTTGCTCCTGATTTGAACCACTCCATTTGATCTCTGGTGAGTCCCAGCCAGCTGTCATACCAGTACTTGGGAAGACAACTGGTTCCTCAAACAAGGTGCCACAGTTGAACCTGGGTACCTTATAAGATCTAAGACAAAACTGAACTTTAACTAAAAGTAATCAAAGAGCATGATCATTATATCAGAGCTCAAAACAAAACACTGGAAAACAATGCCAACAATGTCATGATCAAAAAAGTGAACATGTATGTCTAATGTGAGAGGTGAGTAGAACAAAATTAGTTAATGAAATCCCAAACAGTTTCACGGTGCATGAGGAGGAGGTTAGGTAATAGAGTGAAGATGGTAGAGTTCACATGTGAGAAGACTCAGAGACTTGTGCACTGTCCTGCAAACCCACTTTAGCTTAGTCAGAGGTTTTTTTTTTGATATTACATTAAATTCCTTTAGTTTTAGCTGAATGGTCATCCGAACTCTGATTGGTGGGGTTAATATGAAAACTCAGTTGAGGGTGTAAGATATGAAATCCCTTCACACTTATTGGTAGAGCTAGGTGAATTGTGGGTAGAACTCAGACTCATTAATTAAAATATCATGGAGTTTGTTTCTGGAGATTTGGTGTTTTGATGAAGGATGTCATAGAAGATTTTGGTAAAGAAAAGCATTGTGATTAAACAGAAATTTATCATTTACAAAATCGAGACTCACACCTGTCCCCCTTATTTTTTCCAAAGTACCCACAAAGAGTTAAATGTGGTACCCAGACGGCCAAATCTAAGATCTTGCAGATCCCTCCAAGAACTCAACGGTCTCGATGATCAGTCAGATAATAAATCGTGGTCCCGCAGCCTGCTTTTGCTATTTTTATGATTAAGCCAAATTTAGAAAATCAAAGTATAGAAAGGATGAAATTATGAAGCAATGGTGATCATCATTGTGGGGAGCAAAGTCTCAGCCCCCCGTAATAATAAGATAGAAAGATCTAAATACAGATACATATAATCATAGGAATGCAAGAGATCATGTATTTAAATGATTAGACACCTCTCTTATTTACGTAAGACACAGATAGGAAGTGATTTCCTAGATTTCGGTTTTAGTACTGCATTTGCCATGACTAGTGCGATCAAGACTTCTACACCGTGTCAGCGACATTTAGTACTTCGGCATTTCCGATTAGTACTCAGCACTTTCATATTAGTACTTGGCATCAGATTGAAAGATAGCTTGTCGTTTCGGCATCACAAAGGTACGATCAGAATCAGATAGTATCTTCGATACTTATTGTGCAGGTCTTACCATTTATTATTACCGGTCTAGGTATTCCTCGAAGAGAAGTGAAAACAACCCGAATACATGAGTTAAAATGAATGTATCGTTTCGACCATATTTACCACTGTATCTCTCATCAAGAATAAGTTCAATTTATGGAGATCCGAATAGCAGCAACTTGAAAGCGAGGGCATAGTAATTGTATAAGTCCATTATATGAATGCATGGAAATTATGATATTCTTTATTGTTATATGCTAATATAAATGTGTATATGCATACTATATATGTTTCCCACTAAGCGTAAAGCTTAGCACGGTTTTTAATCCGTGTAGGTACAGAAGAAGGAGACAAAGTGATCTTCCGCATTCCTCCAGCCAAATACACTAAAAAGTAGGGTTCACTAATGTGAGGTTCTACACTCTTAATCCGGTGAATAAAATGTAGTTTTAACATGTAAATGGACCGTGATTGTGATATGTGGACATCAGAACACTAATTACGGTGGTAGTTTTATTTTTGGACTTTTATATGATATGTGGATATAATTATAAGACAGGATATACTTCAACGCCCTATTATGCTATAAAGAGTCCTTAGCATAAAGATTCTGCGCCTAATCTTTCGATTCTTAACCACACCTGGGCCTCAGATCAGGATTTTAAAAAGCACTAAGGTCAGTTTTTGTGAGCATAAACTGTTATACATACATCTACTTAGGGCCTTAAGCACTGCCAATAGACATCTACATTTAGTACTTCTCAAGAATAAGATATCTTATATTTAGTATTTCAATAACTCCTTGAAACACTAATGAACATCCATAATAATAATATTATAATACCCTTGATGCTCCAGTCATTTGGTCATAAAGCAGGCGGACAAACTTAATAGGGTAAAAACTCTAAGGAAAAACCCTAAAGGAAGGAAAATGGTACATTTATTCTGAATCACATATTGGGGGAAGACTTATGGAAAATAACGAGAAGAATCATTAGATGAAAGATTGTTATATTGAAAATTTTTGATGCCAGATCTCCTTATCCCTTAAGACTACTATCAGGGTCCTTGAGTTGTCGAGTCCCAATTTCTCTGTAACTGCCTTAATACTTTAGTAGCCTTGGTGAATATAATAGATTACCTGATTTAAGTTGTTGAATATCGATAGCAATCGCTTCGAGCATCATGAGTAAAGAATAAACTTGGTATATGTGCTAGTTCACATTTGGTGATGATCCGGCCTTCACTCACTGGCACCCTGCACACATCTTGTAAAATGGTTGGTACTTCCTCGTGTTAAGACAACCCACATGTCTTCCTGGATGTGTTGAATTTATGATCTGAACTAAATACATTTTCTGCCACAAGCATTAATTTTGTTAATTTATGCATGATTAGATGATGTAGTCTTCAATTTTTTCTCAGTAGAATAAGACAGGTAAAGGTCAAATTTATGAAAATATAACCCATTTGCAATCACCCATATGAGATCGACAAGAATCTAAGACCGCATAACCTAGCCAACCCCTTAAATTTGATGTATAGAGAATATAAATCAGCATCCACTAGCACTTTTAAAGATAGCTCAAATACATGCCAACCCCTCGCCCAATGTGTCTTCATTTAGGTGAAGAACCATATCTTTAGCAGACAATCTCACCACAAATGCTAGAGACAGTTGAGTGAATAGAGATACATTGTAGTGTACTTATTGCACTCAGATATGGTTTTTATGATCAATATATTCTTCGTCATTTTCCTTAGGCTGGAAATGATCTATGATTTTCATGATCTCTGAACATCATACTCGTTAAAGTTCTTTATTCATGTACTTTTGCATCTTTGAGGGTAGTAAAACTGTGTGAGCAAAATCTCTGAATCTAAGATGTTCATATGCAAGATGATAAAATTTTGTTCACGACACATATCTCTCTATTTCAAATTTAGTGCTGAAAATTCTACAGCCTTTAAAGCCTTCTCAGAGTTCCAATATGTTTTGACCTCATCAACGTTATTACTGAAAAAATAACTATAATTATGACTAAGATCTCTTTATAAAACACATGCATAAACAGATATACACATAACCTGAGCTCCAACAAGTATTATGTTACAAATGGTGTAACACCTCTAAAATTATACCCTTAGTATTGATAATGTTTAGTAGTTATTAAAAGTCAAAATTTATTTTTCGACTTAAAAGTGAGAGTGGAAGGATAAAGCCTCAAATTAATCAGAGCAGGTAAAACTCAGAATTTCCGGAGTTGACCAAGGTCATAAAACAAGAAAACAGATATTATAGGGTGTAGACTTGATAAGTTGATGCAAGAATTAAGAAGGACTCCAGAGTAGAAGAAATCTGTTGGGTGACTGAGGATAAGACCAAACATGGTCCATGAGAGAAGATTTTCAGTTTTTTACAGATCAGAGACCAAGGTTTACGCGGTGAGAAAGCAGAAGATTTAAGTTGGTTTGATTCTCTCACCTCAAGAGGCCTGCTCGTAGTAAGAAGCTCAAGCCTCTCAAGAAATCAAGGTATGGAAACTATCACGGTGTTACTGTTATTAAGAGCTAGGAAAAAACTCCCAACTTCCATTATGAAAGTGTTGTTGGTTGGTTTTCAGGTACAAGGGTTTTGCTGGTTCAAGTCAAGTTGAGTTGTTTCTTTTGATGTGTTTTATTTTGGGGCTGGGTTTTTGCTTCTGGGTCGAAAATTACGGTGAAATAAAGCAAAATCATGGAATCGCAGTGAGGCATCTTTTTTTTTACATCAGTGCCATTTATAACTGCACCAGTTGCTTGGCTTAAACTATGAAAATAATATTCAAAGGTACCCAGATTTGAACTCATGCCGTCCGTAGGATAAGACTAAGACTGTACTGAAGGTATACCACACTGTGCTCATTTTTCAGCCCAGAGATACACAGAAAAAAATTTGATTTGCAAGCTGAAAAGACCGACACAAAAATGAAAGACTGGGAGACAAAGCTGCTAAATATCCGAAAATTCGATTTCCAAACTTTGTTTTACATGTTCTCTATTCTGAAGGAAAGGTCGTGACATGATGCATGAAATAGGCGGTGAAAAACAAAGCTCACTTCGCTAACGATTTAAGATCCGTCGTCAAGCAAACATTACTTTCACCCTTATTTGATTAATATGTGATTAAGAATAAATGAATAAGAAATGATAATTGTGGTGTCTATCAATACCGTGATAGTGAACGACTAGCAAAATGTTTGTCCGACGCGACGACACCCGCATCAGGCTACAAGACCTCCTGGCACGGGCAGACACGTCAGGGTCATTGTCGAACAGAAGTGCCACGCATACTGTTGACGCGGCACGACCGCCTCATTCATTGCTTCGACCCTACTAGTGCCAATGTACACTTCGCACGTGGCACGCGGAAGGCTTGTGCACTTCGCAAGACTACCACATTTTTATTACGGCGCATTTCACGCCTCTCGGTTCGTAAGATCGCACTGCACTGGCAATTTAGTTAGCGCAGCCTCTCATCTTCATTGTTAATGGTCTGATAAGGTGCAAGGTAAAACTTTTATATGATAAGAATATGAATAATGAACAATAAGAAAGCATATAATCATCGGTTTACTGTTTCAGATTGCACTACGTACCCTCATAAGATCTCTCGGTCTCTAACTCTTACAGAGATATAAAGCTCTCGTTGTAAGAATCTCTTGGTGACATGTAAACTCGATATATTCATTTCAGAGATATATGTGGACCACCTAAGTGGTCATATATCCGTTATCCTGCTTCATCAGCGAGGCACACGTGTCATCTCGCGGTAGGGTACTCAGGAGGATATCCGGGGTATTGCTCCATGTTCAAATAAGGCCAACACAAATAATAGGAACTAATCTGATGTGTAGGTTTTGATTTTCGTTTTAGAATCGTAAACGTAAAAGTTTTGGTAATAGTGAAAACTGTTTATGCGTTAAATGAGATCAGGAATAGTGTACACAGGAAGTGGGTCACCACTACTAAGTGGGTTTAATATGTTGTGTATTTTTACAGAAAATTATATATAAAAATGGGCCCACCAATGTTCTAAAAAGCAAGTTAAAGTGTCTCTGTGTCCTGATGTCACAGCTTCTCTTCGCCTGCCGGGTAGGGGTGACAAGCCTGCACTACATATCAGTCCTGGTTTACTTTGGGTTAGAGAGACTCCTCTCAGCTTTTATTTAATAAAGATCCTTCGATTAGAGTTATACCTTAAGACAACTCCAGAATCCCTCTAATATTTTGAAGATAATGTCATATCAATTGAGTCATATATGGTTGCACTAGTTTCTCCCTAAGTTGTGGAAAATGTTAACAAATGACACTGAAGAAACGTGTTTAACAAATCTCCCCAGAGATACTGCCTCATGATATTTTGATTACAGGGATTATATACCAACATATATCTCTGAAACTTCCTCAGGTCCCATTCTGGTGCACTGGGGTAGAGCAATTGAAATGAGAAACTGAGATATCAAAAGTTTTGAGTTGGGAAATATTTGGTTCTTAATTATAAAAAACTGAATTGGAGCAATAGTTTTTATGATAACCAAGATTCATGCGATCAAGTGTTGTTGGCACAGATTGGTATGGTCCCATATGACATAAAGTCTTCACTACAGTAATGGCAGACGCCTCTAAAACCCGTGATGTCCACAGGAACTACAACCCGCTGAAGATCGTGATGTCTGGTTATCTCGTGACAATCACCTCAGCTTTAAAATCGCGTAGCTTTCCTTTGTACAGCTCGTACCCAAGGTACAAAACCTAACCCAACAAGTTTAGTTAAATTTTATCACAATGTATCCTCATGCACAAAATAATGCACAATTTCAGCCCTCGCACTTAATTACCCACAAAATCCAACCAATTATCTTACATGGTCTAAGAGTTAACACATTACTTCTTATAATATATATTAAAATTGGCCTACATTCTAATACATGTTATACAACAATATCAAAAGACAATAAGCTCATTCTTTCCTCAAACTACTTCTAATGAGTGTCGCCTTCCACGCCTCCTCGCATCAAATGGTGATCCTCATTGGGTGGAGCAAAGCCTGGGGCAGAGAGATACTTCACGCCGCGGCTTCCTACCATGAACATGCATGGCAAACAATCACATTCATACTTGATGAACCCACTTAATAATGATTAATTCATGTCCCAGTCCTCACTCTAATTCCTCACACATGCCTGTCATCATGAGTAAAATCACGGCCAAAACAAAAGCTATGGTTCGAAACCATCATCACTTAAAAATATCGATCACCCTCCAAGGCTAATTGCTGGAGAACCTCCTCAACATCGGCGGTCCTCATCCGCGATCCGGTTGACGCCCCTCCGCGTACCGGAATTTTTCTCGGAAATTTTCACAAACATTTCGTGGTTTCATTTCATGTCATACTACTTAATATTCTAAGGTGCTCCAAAGGGCATATGGAATGCATGATGCCAATTCCGTGGAAGATTGCAAGTAAGGCAGGTCAGGTGAAGATGGTTCAGTCACATAAAACATGTTCATGCAAATTACAATCAATTTCCTACACCAAAATTAGCCTCACATGGGCTAATTAACAAACACGAGCAATTCATTTTGATTCATCAACTAAACAGATTTTCACATCAAAATTTACGTACAATATTATGAGAACAAAGAAACTGTTACCGGCTTTATGACCATAAGAATTTTCTCCACTGATTCAAAGCTTTTTACAGACCTAGTGGCTAAAATACTTTAACGTCTTTGAACATTTACATGGCTCTTAGCCAAAGAATAAACCACAGAAAAAGATCTCTACCGAGTTGCCTTAACTACCAAAATTCATTTTAAACCACCGCAGAGTCTCACGCTTTAGATCAGTGACTTTACTTCTGCTCACGAGAACCGAAGGTCCGAATGACCAAAATCTGTAGATAATGCACATCTTCTCATAAAACTCAAAAAATCCTACTCACCGTATCCTTCTGAAGGTTTTCGCTCAAAGTAGGTGAAGACGACACTGCCTATTTTCCTTATTATCATTAACAATTCAAATAATTCCTACTATGTCCTTCTTCTGGTGATTTTTTACACTTAAGTACTATCTAGGCCGGCCCATTTCATCATCTCTAATCTTATAACATGTGTCACAAGAGTAAAGGGGTGGTGGTTTTTAATGCAGGTCAAAGGTTTTCAAACCAGTTTTATGATCCTACAATCTCTACGGTCGAAACACGTAAATCTCACTCGATCAATCAATGCAGCTAGATTTCACGAGATCATCCAATCTGTGAAGTCCGGCTTGATATCCGAGATCTAGAAAATTTTTAAAGATTTTGATTCAGAATTACGATTTTTCCATTTTTAGAAAATTGAATTCAGCTTGTATTTTCTTAGAATCGTTTGTCCCAAATTTATTAATTATTGATAATAACCTATATATAGGTAAGAGGTAATTCACCTGATGGAGGGTTCCAGTCATGCTAAATATTAAACACTAAACCACGCACTTCATCCCTAAAGTTGCAGGATAGTGGCCCGCATCGTGTCCTCGCGCTCCCACGTTGACTCTTACTCCACAAAGGTCGCCATAACACTGATGATCACGGTTCAAGGGCCGCAACCCGATCCCCGGCCATCCACAATGCACTGTCCCTCCTCAAGGTCTCATCCGCTGTCAACTTAATCTCTCCCAACCCACTACACGAAATGATCTCGGAGTATGTACTCCGAGCACGAGATGTGAAAAACCTCGTGGACACCCATATGTCAAAGCTGTAAAGCCAACCGTAGCAAGCGATAGTTGTCACTCCCCTCGAAAGTATCTTTGAAAGGCCCAATAAACTCCTAAGCGAGGCTTCCGGCGCTTGCTAACCCGACCATACCCTCTAGGCATCACCAAAGAAGACGGATCACTAACCTCAAACTCTATGGATTGACAAATCAAAGATAGCTCTTCACTGTTAAGCCATAGAAGTCAGTCGCTGGGATTGCTCACCTTCTCTGAGTGTTCTCTAATCGAAGACAAGATATGGAGTTTTCCCACCTCGGTCCAACATATCATGATCTCGGGATGACCTCCCATGGCAATGTCTCATATGGTGTCATTCAGATACTCGCCGATAAATCGTTTGTTTAGCTAGACCTATGAACATGGAAATATTTCGGGGAGCAATTTTTAGAGACTGGCAGACAAGATGTCGAGCATGTCCCTCTAACACCCAGATAGTCCTCTCCCGACCGACCATCCTCGGCTCCGTGAGGTGGAAAGCTTCTGCATCATGGTCACCGGCGAGCCCATAGCCTTTGTGCTTTTCCAAAAGTGCTACGAAACTCGGGCTTCATCCAAACGGTGGATACCGGTATCTATGTAACCGGAACTACTTTTGAATGTACAACCGCAGAATCTTCTGCTAATGTGAAGGTCATCTCTGCGACGGCCAGAAGGTGCTACTGCGGAGCCGGTTCACTATCACCCATAACGCGATTCAACCACGTATTACGTAACCCCTTGCCACAATCCTTGTTTGGTGTAAACGCCGACCTTCCCAAGGTCATAATCACCGACAACCCAATACACACCTAATCCACGTCGGGCGAATGACATCCGATACCGAGCTCTCGGCCATTAACAACACCCAATGCAATAAGATAGATCAAATCTCAGTCACTCCTAATTACTCACGAACGCGGTTCACGCGGATAACCATGACCGCGGTGTTTTCATCTCGAGTCACCTCCCTAATCCCACTCAACTCTAAGTCTACGTGATAACTCGACCGTATGTTTTCATCCTTCGAGTCATCTCAGCATTCCTACCACTAACTCTAAGTTCCTCGTAGATAACATAACCGCAGTGTTTTCTCTTAGGCAACATAACTTTTTGGCCTACACCGCGAGCCTTCAAGCATTCACACGTAAATTTCGAGGGTCCCGCTGGCTCACACCCGCCACGTAAATTTCGAATAACCTACCCGGGCCCTTGCACTCCACACAGAATTTTAGATTTCTCCACGGTCTCTTACACCCACATTAAATTCGAGATAGCTCCCGGGTCTCTTACACCCACACGTGAAATTTCTCGGACTTCTTCACTTGCCCCTTACACCCACACGTAAAATTTATACCTCCCTCTGTCTCTTACACTCATTACGTAAATTTTCCGACATCTCCCGGTTCACCACACAATTCGGATAGCTCCCCATTTCTACACCCACATAGAAATTTAGATATCTCCCAGTCTCTTACACCCACAATGTAAATTCCCAGTGATATCTCCTGCCCTTTACATCCACACAGACTTTCTCAGTACTACCGGCCGGTCTTCTTCACCCTCAACCCTTGAATTTCTCACCTTAGGATTTAACGTCCCTTTCGCTGCTCAACACAATTTAATTACTCTCACTTGATTTGTCGAGAGTCTTCATCGACTCAGTCCCAAAGACAAACCCAAAATTACATCACAAAGAGTGGTGAATGGACCATACTATGCACCTTGCACACTTCTACTCTACGCTGAGGTTACCCATGCATATGAACACAATGGATGTCATATCAGGACACCCTAATCCTGGGTCCACCATGAGTTGCACTTATGATCTCTAACTCACATCCTAACCTATCGGGTTACTTTCACATCTTTACCTTAGAAGAACATCATCTTACTGATATGTTTCTTAGGCTCAACCTCAAGGTTTCCTCGATTTTATCACACAGGATGTAACAATGAATGAATTTTGATGCATCCACTTAAACACTACTCACCCAACAAGTGCAAGAGTAGAACGATTCGGGTGATATTCGTCGCTTCGTATGCTCAAATTAAGCAGCACTACGAGACCTCCGCCTCCTAGGACAATCCTCGTCTCATATGCCCAAGTTGGTGACAATGGTACACACGGCTTGTCATTTCAAAACGATCAACTCTCATCGCAAATCCTCGGTTCGGTTTGACCCCGACCCACGCCCGACCCCCCGACCTATATGTAAACCCGTCATGGAACATCAGTCAGCGCACCCTCGGAACTAATACGCCCAGTCCTCCGACCATTACTGTGGCGTGTGGAGAAATGAACCAGATCCTCTCCCGGCCCTACCACCGATCGGGATCATATTATCCTCTAAACCCCCGATCTCCCTTCGGCTCTCAAGCAATCCCTCCTATATGTCCAAGATGGTCGGCAATGCAGAAGCAGCCACCATCTACTCATCTTGGATTGGCAACCCTAACCCGTCTTCACTGATGATCGACCGGAGGTCCCACCCTTGGGATTCCGCCATGGATAATCCTGGGTCGAAGTGTCTGTCTAAAGTATCGTATAACAACACATCATCCTGCTGCTCTTCTCGACTAAATGTCCCGATCCCGGCCCTCGGGCCTGGCACTTTCGCCTGCCTCTCGATATCCTCATAAACAAAAGTCTTCTCGCTTTCTTTCCCGGTCGAAGAAGATAGACCTTTCTCTTCCCCAGCCAAAGACTCATATCTTGGATGCCTCAGAGGTCATCTTACTTCTTCCCCGGGTCGCCTACTCCACCAACCAAGAAGCAAACCAACCCATGCACCCTCAACACGGGTCAAAAGCCGATGGTGTCTCGACTGCACTTCATGGACGATCTCTCACGTCCCCGTCCCGCCGACTCAGTCATCTACACATATCAAATGACAAGCAATTTAACGCATCTCTAAGGCATAAAACACACCTTAGACACTATTCACAATACGTAAAACATTTACAGACTATGTCCATGATTCACAGTAATGCAAAGATAAATAATTTCATATTAAATCATATTCAAATGTACTATTTTAGAAAATTTCGCTTAAAAGATTTTATTTCATTTGATTTATAAAATGACTTATTAATTTTTAATTTTTTTGAAAACCCGTGAACACGTCAGAACAACGCGGACTGCTCTGGGGCAGACCAGTCAAAACTGGCCAGGCACCGTGCACACACCCTGACCAGTCAAGGCACAGCCGTAGCGGCGACCGCGCCTGTGCAACGCACACAAAGCCAGACAGGGCGCTGTAGTGGCGCCATATCAGGCCCAAAGACCGCGTGTCGCAGCGCCTCTCCCCCCCTCCCTGCAGGTCGTCAGCCGCAGCGCCCCGCCAGACGATCGCAGCCCGTGGCGCCAGATCGCAGGCCACGCAGGTTCATCAAGGATACAACCCAACAAAATTGCCGCTGGGTCACAATACGAGCATAATCGATATATCATATCTCCCACTACAAACATCGCTGCCGGGCCGTGCTCGCCTTCTCCTCACAGGTTTGCAAAGATTGCTTTCTGTAATTTTCTTGTCGATACAACAAATTGTATCACGACACACTCTCCAATGGGCCTGTGCCAAATTCTTCCTGAACCTCTCGTGGTCACAATACAAATTGTTTATCAGGACCCAATGATTATTGCCGAAAATGGGCAAAAGAAACAGCACTCGTAACGCTTTTTTCTTTTTTTTTTTTTTCACACCATTTTTTTTCCTCATTCCAACTATCGAAACCACCTAAAAAAATTATTATTATTTTTTTCACTTCCAGAAACCAAATAAATTTATCGAATTTATTTTATCCATTTTTCTTCCAGCTTTTACACACTAGAAACCTTAGAAAAATTTCTTCTCATCAATTTTTTTTTTCATCTCCACAGCCTCCTCATAATTCCATAAATGGCCACTTAGACCACCGCATCACACACAAACTCAAAAATTTTTGGTGAGTTAAATCATCCTTTTGTGCAAAACTGGAAGATTCTAGAGTTTCACAACAATAACTGCTTGTTCAAAACTGGAACTACTTTGCCAAAAATTTTCTCGAACACCTAAGGTTATATTTCTCGGCCCTAGTGTTCAACGTTTTCTCCTATGCTACTCACCAAACATACAAATCACACATCATACCATTCACCAAATGCACAAGGATGTATGATCATCCCGTTTCCTCGCATCAAGTCCAGTAAACCGTATACCTAACTTATTAATACTAAGCTATACTCTAAAGAGTTCCAACACGAGAGCAAGTCGTGGATGTTCTTATACCTCAATGACCATGACCTAAGCCCAAGTCCCTCAATCCCTAGGTTTTCATTTACCTAAACTCTACACCCACCGAGCTCTCAAGGTAATCGTTTACCTTAGCTCTGATACCAAGCTATGACGCACCAAAACCTGGGTGTCCATTGACAACCCGTCAACCTACGGAATAGTCATGGATGTCGGGTTACCCAACACCACTCATGGAAATCGGGCAGAGTCTCCTTTGTACGGGGAGCTCTACCCAAGGTACAAACCTGTCCCAACAAGTTTACAATAACCACACAGGGTCCTTATGACAAAATAATGCCACTAGCCCCGCATCAATACTCCACAAAATATCCAAGCAATAACCAACTATCTTGCATGGATCTAAGAGTTAACATTTCCACACAACATATATTAAAATTACCACATTCTATTACATGTTATACAAACAATATCAGCTTCATGTTTGCGCTTCTCAAACGCCTCTAATGAGTGTCGCCTTCCATCGCTCCCGTACCAAATGGTGATCCTCGACGCGAGCAAAGCCCAAGAGAGATAATTTCCACATGGTTACTCTCCACCTATGCACATGCATGGCAAACAATCATATTCTGCACTGGCGAACCTACTCGACGTCTACATGACCAATCCGGCGTCCCGAGTCCTCACCGACTCTCACATATACCTGCCGCACGCGTAAAAATCACGCCAAAACAAAGCTGTCAAACCTACCACCGAATTTTCAGAAATATCGACTACCCTCCGAGGCGAATTGTCGATAACTCGGTCGCCATGGTCCTCATATTCCGGCGGATCCTGACGTCCCTCCAAGGCACCGAAAAATCTTCCTCAAATCCACAAACATTTCCGCTGTTTCATTTCTCTACGCTACGCACTCACCACATTCTGCGCCCAGCCGTATAACGACGGCGCGAATTTAACACATTCAATATATTCACATGCATATATATTAACATAATTAAATCACATAAAACATGTTATGCAAATTCACAATCAATTACACCAAAAAATTAGCCTGCACTACACTAACAAACACGACCATTTTGAATCACTCAACCAACACATTTTCACACCAAAATTTATGTAAACATTATTCACGTGGAATGTGCTGAAACCCTGCTATCGTTTCACGACCACACAAATAGAATTTTCTCCACTTGATTCAAAGCTTTTGAGACCGAGTTTACGGCTAAAATAAGCCTCAGAACGTTCCTAACCATTTACATGGCTCTTAGCCAAAAAATAAACCACGTAGGAAAAGATCTCTACCTCTTGGAGTTGTCGGAATCCACCAAATCGGTGTCCACACGTAGCCCTCGCCGCGTAGATCGACTTTACTTGCTGTCTGCTTAAACCGATCGTCAATCGAACCCAGAGAGAAACACTTTCTCTCTAAAACTCAAAATCCTCACCTACCCGTGATCCCTTCACGTTTTGGCTCTTTAAACAGGAAGATGACTATTCATTTTTCTGTCTTATTATCATTAACAATAATTCAACACCCTCATCACGCCCTTTTTTTCGCATTTTCGACACTTTGCAAAGATTATCTAGTCATTCATTTCCATCATCTCTCTAATCTTGCAACATGTCACAAGAGCATGTAGGTGACTTTTCTCTACATTCATGTCTTCTCAAAACCTTGCTGATGCACCTTAACACTTGGCTCAAAAAACACGCAAATTTCGATCGTCTTGACTCACGAACGACGCCAGAATTTAGATTGCCGAGACTTATTCCAACAGCTGCTCGCCGCCATCCCAGCTTCAAAATTTTGGGGAGCCTTGGACCTAAATTACGATTTTGCCAGCTTTAGAAAAATTGAATTTTCTCGAAGTCTTACAAATGTCCGACAATTAATTTAATTGTTTTATAAATGATCTTGCCAAGACCATTATGAGCGTGAACATGTGCTTCAAGATGTTCAAATAGTTATTCCTATATTAGTATTAAAATCATTGAATGTTTTGAGAAGGAACCCCACCAAAGATACGGTTATATAAATTTAATTGAATTATTTGGAAAGTGAGCTCGTAGTCGGTTTAGTTACTGGGTATAATCTTGCAAAATGCCAAGTTATGAAGTTGATAATAAGCATACATGGGACCATCTAGCTGGCTACCAATTAAAACCCTAAAATATCTAAATGGTCCACTTTCAGATCAGATAGTTCACAACATCACCATGTATGCGCTCAGAAAACTATACTAAGGGATTCAGCCTCCAATCTTAGTTGGTCGAATTCGCCTAATAATTAATTTGGTCAGAGCAAGCAGCACATAGAATTCATCGTTTGTAATATTTTATATGATTTTTCAATGACTACTATGAATTCTCTATAACTTTTGCATCATGATTGAACTTATTTAATTTCCAACCGATTATACTCAAAACTATAAACTCATCAGGATTTGTTAACTTCCTCGGTTAATCAGAATATGTGCCTTAATGTTGCCAATATTGATGTGGTATAAACCAGAAGAAAATGCAGACAATTTTTCTAGTACACTTTTCTTTCTAGACACTATAGTCGTAATACACAAATATTCGATATTTTCTTCATTTGTTGTCTCAATATAATATCCATTATTGCAAATATCCTTAAAACACAATAAATTTCATTGAGACTTTTCATAATATAAGGCATCATCAATTAAGAATTGTGCCTCTAGGCAATATACAAAGGCGAGCTCTTCGGCTTCCTCACTTTATTTTGCACTACCACAAATTGTATTGATATTGCTGCTTTGTTTCTTTAAGTAAGAGAAATAGTTCAAATTCAAGCATAGTGTCCATTGTCAGACTGTGATACTGTACAAATTTTTTTATCAACAAAAAGGTCCAATAAGAGATAATTCCATATTCTTCATTAAAAGAGTATTGCACCTAAAACACATAAATATTTAATAAGACTTTTATTTATTTCTTAGGCATTTATTATATAGGTATTTATTTGATAACATGCCTTATAATATTATCATCCTAGACATTATAGCCATTAATCAAGTAAGTAATATCATGGCTCACTGGGATGAAAAATCAGCAACATCCGTATGAGTGATATTATTAAACTATATATCGAAGGACCGTAGTCATAAATAAATTTGTTCCCACCTTTTCTCATTCCTTTTAGTGACTTCCTGATGTGTCAACAAATGCTTCTAAAAGATACAATAGGCATGCGACCAATGGATCTTCTTCATTCCACAACGATAACATGAGCTTTCCTCCAAATTTTTATTTGAGTCCCCTTTATCCTTCTCAATTTTCTTCTTATTTCTCTCCCACTTAAGGTGGCGGGAGGGATTTTTGGAATAACCACCATGATTACCAAAATGACTTAAACAACCATGACTACTTCCGCACCCATATTGTCGCACTACAGCCTCAGGTTGATAAGTAGTCACAAATACTTCAAGGAATGGAGCAGAACTACCGAATATGCTTCATGATTTTTCATCGTGGGTCACATTATTTTGTTCAATCTACCTAGAAGGCAAAAATCAATTCAATATTTCAAACCTTTCACGATATCGTTGTCAAGGCAAATTCATCGCGAAAAGCAGAAAAGTCTTTCTAATATATCCACGCTAGACTTTTTTCCCCACATACTTCAATCGGGATCTAATCCAAACATTGATAGTTAATTATATTTCACTTATGGTCTGGCACTCCAGAATCAGAAAAGTCACACCCCTAAACCCTTCCCCAGATATTCTAATAAATGCAGATCTGCATCACTCCTCTTACACTCTGTTTCAAAACATCAGCAACCAAGTCTAATAATCAATCAAAATAATATAAAATACAAAAGTCCATCTGAATAACAAAGGGAAGTTTATAATATTAATAAAGATACATTTCTTAGTCCTATTTACGATATATATACAAAAACTATACATTTACTTTTACATTTACATAATCAAATCAAACCAGTGGTGATGAACCCCTGCAGTGTAATGCCAGCATAAAGGATAAGATCGTGGACGTCCTCCTCCGTAATTTCCATACCAAAACCCATGCGGCTTAACACAATGGGAAACATATGACTTATAAGTATATACACATGCATTACTCTTGCGTATACAAGGGGATAAAGAATGTAGAGCATCAAAATTGGAAATGAATTCATACATCAAACTAATACATATCTCTCAGATCGCTTATAAATGATTTCACTTTCATCCATCTCCGTAGGAGTTGGGCAGAGCCTATACTTACATCGAGAAAATCTAAGTGAGAGCTTATGTTTGTACAAGCATCAGAGGGCACAAGGGAGTTTATACTTTGTAATCCTATTCATATATATCTGCACTCTGTCATATAACCGCTGGAATAATTGACCAAGAGGTTAAGAATGAGTAGAATATAGTACAATAAGCACCAAGGTATCAGATAGTGACCGAGGTGTCAGAAGCACAAGCAGTGGAGGCCAAGTTCAATCGTAGACGGCTCATTCACGCATCGTGTGTCAGAGCACTAGCAGAGTGTCAAGCACCCAATTAGGGATGTGTTTTCGCTTAACAAAAGGGCAAGTGTCATAAAGACTATCAGGAGGTCAAGCAATCGATCGAGACGTGCTTGCCTATGAAATAAGTGTCGTATCATTCAATATCTCATCTTAGGCAATCCTACAAGATATGTGTTCGTGAACTTACTATCTTCTCATAGTAAGGCTTCTGCTTACAACATTTTGCTTTCGCCAGGAGCACACACTTTACATTACAACATGAATGGACCCTTTCATACACTTATATGTCCTCATTAGTCCACAGACAGTCCTGAGCACCCAAAATACACAAAACTGAAAACAAAACAGTAATACAAAATATCTCCCACAGAGTAAATAAGAGTTACTACGTCATGCAGCCTTTAGCTGCTCCACCAGGTCAGGCCAACTCCTCTCACTCATCGCCAAGGGCATGGTCGCAGCTTAAGGTGGCTCACGCCATCGCGTAGGATCCCACTGTAGCTTAGAACCCCCGACATTGCCTGCAGAACCACGACATTGCCGGGTGATGATTTCTTGAGGTTTTCAAAACGGCAAAAACAAGCGTCGCCTCGAGAAAAACATCTCCCAGTGGGTTTCCTTGACCGATAAACCTAGAGATTAATTAGTTTTTTAAATAACTCAAATACTTGTAAGTTAGGTTAACTTAACACCCGAGCAATATGTCCGTATACCATAAACCAAAATCCATACAAATTCACTACTCATCTTATACAGTGGCTTTTACCAACCCAACTCTCAACAAATCTAGGGTTATAATGAATTCCTAACTAAACCCTAGAAATGAGACAACTATTCTCCCATACAAAAGTCAAAATTGTAATCAATGATATCTGAAACCCTTAGTATTATACAAAATCACTTAGTTTCCATACCTTTCTTCTCTTCTTCTTCTCTTCTTCTTCTCTTCTCCTCTTATTCTTAGATTTTCTCTCCCCAATGAGAGACGATTTGGTCTTATCCTGTTTTTGGAGTTAAACTAAATGTTTGGCTAACTTCGTTTTAATTCTTTTCCATTTTTGCTTTTAGGTCCTTCATCTCTCTCTATTATTCTCAAGTTAACTTATCAAATCCTACTTTGGCATATAATCTTATTATCTTTCTTCTCGTATTTTGACAATTTCCACTTTACCTTAATATCTTGTATGCAGAGTATAGGTTCGAAAATTTCTCATAGCAAAATAATAATTACGAAAAAATTTCAAAATCTTGCGTACAATATACCCTAATTATGTTTTAAGGTAGCTAGGGTGTATTTTGGGGTGTTATAAAGTGCATCAGATCATAGCAGGCTTTGGGGGTAGATGTGTATGAGTCATACCTCTCTTTTAGGTTATTCGAAAGGACAAAGGATCTTTTCTCTTATTAATATTTGGCTTCAGTCTCATGAAGGTGGCGTCAAAGGAAAATCATTGTTTGCTTTATTACGATTGAATGCCTTATTACCGGCCCACAATTGTATCACGAGGCATTAGCTGGATGAATTTAAACTTGAGAAGTATCCATGATAAATAATTTTTGTTTTGTGATGTCTAATACCCTGACTAAAGTTTTCCAAATTTGTCATGATGCTATTATAAAAGACAAATTAGTCTATGATTAATTTAATAAGTATTTACAAATAAACAAGACATAGTAAGAAGGCATAAATGTATCCAATAAATATTCAAAACAAAATATATTAATCTTAAGAACTTACAGAAAAGGTGTACTTTTCCAATTATACCTAGTAGTTTTTATTACGTGTTTAGGACATAATGTAAATTAAAGGTACATTTTGAAATTGAAGGTACTAAGATGGTGATTTTCCAATTAGGACTAGGGACATAGACAGAAGATTATATATGTTCAAGTAGAATAATATTAAGTTGATTTGTAAGTAAATAAAGATGAATGACTAAAATGAAAAGGAAAATTGAGACCAAAAATCCTTAAAGCGAACATGGCTGGTTAAATAAAGGAGTTCCATTTTGTTGGCTTTTGCTAGGGCATTTCACGGCTTGGGAGGAGCTTGAAGAATTTTGGGTTAGTTCATTTACTTAGTATTACTTGTTCAAGTAGGAAGCAAGGAAAGAAGAATAAGAAAGCTAGGTTTGGTTTGAAGTGGGTACCCAAATTCTTGTATGGAAACTATCACAAATCCCTCCTTGTCTAGGTTTGTGTAGGAAAAATCCTAATAAAAGTGTTTTTGGTTGGTTTAAGTCCGGTTTTGAAGGTTGATTTGTTTTTGTTTTTGTTTAGTTGAAGTTTTCTAGTGAAAAAGACGTGAATTCTCTACAAGCGGCCTTGCTAAATTGAACTGAAGCCCAATTTTCCAGTCTGATTTGCCTCGGCTAAGATTGCGCCCTAGTGAACCTAAATCTGTTTGTTCACATCTTTTATTAATTCTAAAATCATCAATTGGATTAATGGAGGATCCTAATAAAAGTGAATAGAAAAGTTTGTAAATATACAAATGATATATGATTTGCTTGCTTCCAGTGATCTTTGTGATTGGAGTAGACATTGTTTCTTGCCCCTTATTTGCTAATGTGTTTAAAAACAATATAACAAGCTCAGTAATATATATATATATATATATATATATATATATATATATATATATATATATATATAATTGTATCTGCTTGAAGATCAAATAGTGAATGAATAGACACCTCTGATTAGTGCAACGACACTCTTTATTTAGTGCATCGGCACTCTCTGTTTAGTGCTTTAACACTCTATGATTAATGCAATGGTACTCTCTGTCAGTGCTACGGCACTCCTGCTTTGTGCTACGGCATCTCTGTTACGTGGGTAGGCACGTATTGTGCTTCGACACCTTTGTTCAGTATTGTACTGTACCTTCAGGTACCTATTGTGTTGTGACCCTCTCATTCATTATTTTCAGTCTATACATGCAAACATTTATATGATAAGAATCTGAATAATATGACATATGGAAATAATTATACGAAATCACAAGTAATCAATTATGTTCTGTAGTGTACTGTACTTAAAAATTTTCTTGTACAAAATTTACATTCTGCACTCACTACGGGAGATATGAAAATTAAGTCTATGTCAGTTGTTGAATACGTATGCGTAGTGACAACCATTTGCTATGGTCCTTATATATATTATTTGTTTTCCCACTAAGCTATAAGCCTTTGGTGTTTTCATCCGTGTAAGTATTGAAGAAGGACATCTACGGCATTTTCGCATTCACGGGGCCAAACCCGCATGTGATAAAGTCACATATGCAGGTCTTTGACTCTGTTTTGTAATGTAAATGTAAAATTTTGTAATAATTAAGGACTTTTGTGTTAGTACCAGTAATAGGCTTCGTGAATATATGTATATGACATTTTAAACACCACTACGATTGGTAGCTCTATAAGTTTGTGAACTATGAATATATATGATTGAAATGGGTGCACAAATATGAAAACAGATAAAGAAAGTTTCAGTCCGTGTGGCGCCGGCCATCTGCCTGGGAGTTGGGGCGTTACAAGTTTCTCAATGTGATATATCCAAATTATAATTATTATCTTGTAATATAAAGATTAGAAATCTTTACCTTAAAACAATTATTTGTGCTCTGACCAAAGGATAGAGCTTCGTCTTTATTAAATGTTGATATATTAATATATAAATATAGTTGAAGAATGAAAAGAAGGGTTAAGAGAATAGAGAAATTAGGAACACTCAATCATTCTAATCTTACTCATTTTCATATAAATACAATATCATACCATCTATTTATAGGCATATGAAAGGGAATCTTCCAGGCATATATTAATAGAATTTATATCTACGATTGAAATCTTATTCGGAATGCAGATAGACATCTAAATTTAGTATATAAAAATGTCAATAGACATATGCATTTAGTATTTTATTCTCATATAGACTTGAACTTGGTCCATTCATTATACCCCGTCCAACCATTCATTTTGTATTACAAAGTTATAATATTTTATGCTCATATAGACTTGAACTTGGTCCATTTATTATACTCTGTCTAACCATTAACCATTGAGCTAAGCACTAGCAAGAAAGCGACTTAGGCTTAAAATTTCTATTATAGGCATGATAATGTCCTTGAATTTCAGGATAATTTACCACTAGGCTATAAGCCATTCTTGATTTTGTCCGTATAATGTCGGGAATTCGGGATAAATGTACCATAAGGTATAAGCCCACATTTGAATTTTGTCCTTTGAGTTTAAAACTAGTTAAGCACTAGATGAAACTCATTTGACACGAGGTGTTTGTTCATTGTTAACCCTTAGAAACGTGCCAAAATCTTTTATCATGTCATTAATTATTAATTGAAAGTTTGTGATGGCTCTTGGTTATGGTATTTTCTTCGTTGTGGTTTCATGTTTGTTTTTATTTAGTTGAATATTGAATAAAGGCTTAATTATAATATAACCGAATTGTTTCCATTAGGCTGAAATACCATGACCATAATAGCATGTCGTACTTTGCTCAAACGTTGATAGTTATCACATGACCTAGGCATAATCAAAATTTATTTTCAACATTATTTGTGAATTTGTTTACTTTGTATCTATTTGATTTTGAAGAAAAAAATCTTTATTGCTTTAGCAAACTTCATCAAAGCTTTCATGATCGTTACTAAATGGAAATATATAATAAATATGCAATTTTTTGCTCACAATCTTATTACATGCTAGGTGACACTCTGAAAACAATTATTATTTTAAACTGCTTTTTTTCTTTTGTATATATATATTGATGAGTGCCTTTTCTAGCCAGGAACTAGATTTGGAGCCAGTTGAATTGCTGGCGGTCGCTAGCTGGATCTTGGGGCTCTCTGTAAGCAAAGCCAAAGGATCGCGAGGGCTTGCCGGGTTTGCCTCTCAGATCACTAAGTCGATTCTTCAGGTGGAAGAGTCATTTCTTAGGGAATGAAGTTTTGTGCGTACCTTTCACCGAATGGGTGGTCGGGTATTTATAGTGGATGATTTTCCCAGTGGATGAGTGATCAGGACTATGTCGCCGAATCCGAATTGACACCGGGGCGCGAGGCCATCTTGGGACTCTTTACACACTTTGTCGGGCGTTGGTATCAAGTCTTATAAATTATCAACCTCTCACCTACAGTCAAAATAAAACTACCACGTGATGGTGTTTCTGATGTCACATACACGATCTTGAGTCCATTTACATATTCAAAAACTGTATTTGTCTTGATGAGCATGAGACCTACCCGGTGATGAACCCACACTCGTGTGCTGGCCAATGAATGCGGAAGGAATCTTTATCTCCTTCATACATTTACCTACACGGATTAAAAATGCATTATTCTAAGCTTTACACCAGCAATGAGAAGCTATCTTAGTATGTATACACATTTATTAACCTCTATAACAGCAGGATGTCAAATTTCAGCATTCTTATAATGGACCTCTAGAGTACTTATGCTTATAACAGACTTATGTTTATTCGGATCTCCCGTAGGAGTTCTGGGAGCTTATTTCTTATTTAGAACTTATGCTATATGAGACTTATGCTTAGGATCTCAAGTAGGAATTCTGAGCCTTCTTCTTATTCGGAAATACGCGGTATTACGATTGAGCGATACACATTTGTTTTACTCTTATTCATCATTCAGGTTATTTTCACTTTAAAACTATGAGACCTGGGATCTTCAATAAATGATGATGAGGTGTTTAATAGTATCAGAATCTTTATCGATACTAAATATTAGTAACCTGGCGATCATGCGGCTGTTTGACGGGAGTGTTGTAGCACTAATCGGGTCTGGGAAGTGCCGAGCGGGTGTCATTATGTCAGGAATAGAGTACTAAGCGATAAGTCTGTCGTGCACCTTGCATGAGAGGTGTCGTGTCATTTATACAGATCCGCGTTCTGATTATGATGAAACCTATCTTATTGATGGGGCATGAACTCATCACGAGTCTGGTACATTTTCGTAATTTCTGTCTTTCATCACTTGAACATCTGAATTTTTTGCTTAATCTGTAAAATAGCAAAAGCAGGCTGCCCGAGATTTTTGTCACAGAATGCCGATGTGGTTGGATGCGGAGGCGGTGCGGTATCGATTTATGGGCGATCCCAGGTACTGGATTTTGCTACCATCAGTGGTGCGATACACGCTCGAAGAGTGCGTGGGTTCTAGAATCACCTTGATGATTCTTTAATTTTCATGCACTTTTCTTCCATAGATTCTCTTCTATTCCATCCTTCATCAAAATTAACACTGGAATCCTCAGACTAACCGACACTTTTAATTAGCGAAGAATCCGAGGATTCATACTCGAGTCACCCGACTCTATGACCTTGGGTGTGAGTTCCATATCTTTCATTATTATCAACTGGGATTTTCTACCCAACTGCCAAATCTAGAGTTAGGTATTACAATAAGACCTGAA
Organism: Tetrastigma voinierianum; assembly: GCA_016808115.1. Taxonomy (NCBI): domain Eukaryota; kingdom Viridiplantae; phylum Streptophyta; class Magnoliopsida; order Vitales; family Vitaceae; genus Tetrastigma; species Tetrastigma voinierianum. The sequence goes on from JAEQBH010008060.1 coordinate 27,167, forward strand.
AGACCAAATTAAACAATGAAAACCACATGATCCATCAAAGTAGATTTTGAATGAATCTTTCTTTATCGCCAAATTCATGCAAACTCAATTATCTGAAAATTCAATGTCCTTTGTGGCGATCTCTCTCTATCTTCCTCTTATCCTCCCTTCCATAGCCACATTTGGAGGCCAAAAATAACAATTTTGTGCTCCCTCTTCTCTATTATAATTAAACTTGCCTTTATTTGCTTTTAGTCCTCGACTTTTGCCCATTTGTAACAATTCACCTTTATTTTGTTTAGCTCTATTTGTTCAATTCATGTCTTTGATGCCCCTTTTTGACAAATTACACTTTTGTCCTTGAATCTTGTACAATTCCAGGGTTTCTAAGTTTATCTTTTCACATTTAAATTTACTAAGAATTCATCTTATGCAAATACTAACATATTGAAAACCAACTGAGATATATTAGAGTATTGGAATATCTTGTGGATGATTTTTCTTTCCTTATAGGCCAGTTAATAAAGGATATTAAGAAAAGTTATTAAAATTATCTGCCTCTTATTGGAGATTTGATTTGATTACCAGTCTGGGCTCTTTTGGGCTTTAGTGTTGTCATTATGAGATGGATGAAATGGAGGGCTCTCGTTTTGAACACACCAGGCACAGCGTTTACTAAGGCTGCATATAGTCTTGCTCGTCTGCTTCTTGGACTTGGGAGTGGCCACACGCACCTATTTTTTAAACTGATTAGTTTGCCCCCGGTACGCGGATTGGTGGGGAAGTGAAGCGAGGGGTACATCATTCTTGAATCGGGTGCGGCTTCCACGTGGCCGCTCAAAATTTGGTTTGATTAGGAGCTTTGTGCGTCAAATATCCTGTAATGATGACTTTTTGACTTCGCTTATTTCCTCTAGTTCTTTGAGTTTCTTTGAGGCATCTCTAACTTAGATTAGCATTATATTTATGATATTTAAAGCTTTTTCCTTCTCTGGGTTGGGCTTCTTTTTTGTGAAAGCTGTAGATCATTTGTTCAGAATTTCTTTTGGTGTTTTGTAATACCTTGCTTGGGGTCTTCCTTTTCGTTTATGTTCCACAGGGTAGGTCGTCTTTCTCATTCTTGTCTTCAGAGTGGTATTGCTGGGTGTTAATTTTATCTTAGTTAGGTTTTGAGTCAAACAGGTGACATTCCATGAGGTCAAGGTCGTTCCTCTTCTTTGCATATGGGGGTGATTCTGTAGTTATCAGTTCAGGACGAGCGGGTGGTGAGTCCAATCACTTGAGTATTGGTTTGTTCTTCGAGATGCCGAGAACCTCTTTCCCCATGGGTAAAGTAGTTAGGAGTGATGGAATTAATACCATGAGATTACAAACTCATCAGAGTTGTTGATCTGTAGCATACAAGTTGGTCCTAAGTTGAGCCTTTATATGGGGAAATCTCATGAGCAATACAAACCCCAGTTTGGCGTCGGTTTGGTCTCAGACGTATTGACCTCTATGTTTGCTGTTCAGATAGTGCCTTGAGGTGGCCTTTGAGGGTGGCCTCAGTTTTCTTCATCCACTTATAAAGGTTTTTTGACATTTCAACGTGCCCCTCTAAAACTTTTTAGTAAACAGGGTATTAGGTTGGGATATTAGAATTCATCTTTAGGGATAAAACGGTGTTTGATATAGCTCTGTTCTGGACCTCTTAGTGAAGAGGCGAATGAGAGCTACTGTTATCCTAAGCGTTCAGCGCTCCGTGATGTCTGGATCCCGTCATCCCGAATTTTGGAAAGAGCTACTTTTTTGTCGATTGGCGCGGATTGCGATGTAGATCCAGCTGGCCAAGGAGAGACACTGTTTGGGCGTTCAGCTGTCGGACCATAAAGTCTCGTTGAAACTGTTTTGCTGGGTTTGGTCTGGTCGTTCGGGGATTATAAGGTATCACAACTTTGCATTGGCTATGCTCTCTTGAATTATCCAGCCTGATCTTAGCCACGAAGGCAGTCGTGAAGCGAAGTTGTGAAGTGCTTTCACGTGCCTGCGAAGGCTTGTCGGGTTGGGCATTCCAGGGTCTTCAGATTCGAAGTCTTCAAAACCGCGCCCTCCCAGGCCTTCACCTCCATCCATTATGAAGTTCTCCTCACCAGGAGGCTCTGTTGTCGAGCCTTAAGGGAGGAAACCCCGACTCGGGTGGAGACGTTGTCCAGAAGGTCTCGAAGTGCGAAGCGTAAGTCTCGGGCTCCATGAGAAAGGGCCGTCGATCCCAGGGTAAAGCCCTAGGGTTAGGGGCGTCTTCTTCATCGCCCTCTTGCCCATGTCCAGGAGTCGGTGATGGTATATCCGTAGGGGTTCGAAGGGCGCCGGGTGCGCAACCTCGCTCACTCTTGTTGCCAGGCCGAAGATTCCTCGGGAGGGGCTGCTTTGAGCCTCGGGTTGGAGTTATGCTGCATCTCGAGTTTAGAGTCTTCTGCGTGACTGACTAAGCCTCCTCTTCGATAGAGGAAGACTTAGGGAGGAAGTGCCCCGAAGCTGATGGGGATGAGGATTGCTTGCTCCGATCTTTGAGCTTTGTTTGTGGCGTGATCTCATCCATGTCATGGTTGAGTCTCGGGGTCGGGTGCACTGCTGTTGAGGAGGCTTGGCTCTACTCCCCTCAGGGGTCGCCTCGAAGTAGGATTTCCCTTGTCATATTTGTTTACACATGGTCCTTGGTTTTGAGTTGTGTATTGACTACATATTTTAGATATGTTAGTAATTTACCCATGTCGAAGGGTTTAGGAAAAGTTTAGGCTAGCGAGGGCTATCGAAGCGCGAGCCTCTGAAGCTAAAGTGGCTTCTCCTTACCTCAGGCAGACAGGATGCAAAATATATTAGGAGGAAGCCGTGGCTCAGTCGGAGCTGAGGCCTTCCATGGCGTGAGCGCGGTCAGTGAGAAGGCTCGAGATGGCTTAAGAGTTCTTAGGGCGAGCTGGGAGGTCGGGGGATGGGTTTGCAAACTACGAACGATCTGCAATTGGGCATGGATGGGGCTGGGCTGCGGAATGGGCTTTAGTAGTGGGGAAGAGCTGAAACATCCACAGAATGAGTTGTGGGTAGTCGAGAAGAGTTGCAGGCTGTAGAGATGAGGTACAGTAATAAGCGGGTACTGCTAGACGAGGCAGTGGTGAAGTTTGAAGCGAGAGCTCGTGACCTTGCAGTGAGGTGCCATGGTGCGGGGACCTTGGAGCGAAACTTTGTAGTGGTTCGGGCGGGCGATACTTGAAGTTTGAGGGACGAGGCTTGCTTGCACTCAGTAAGATTACGGATGGCTTGCTTTCGGAGGAGGGTTACTTACTTGTAACGCCTACCGGGAGCTTGGACGTAATTTTGATATTCCCGGTGGCGGGAGCGGGAAGAGTCTCGCTTTTCGCGACTACTCTGCGGAAACCCGGCTGTGAAATTTGAGAGCTAGCTCCAGCTTCTACCTTGCTCTAATCCCGCAGCGGTGAGCCTCCTTATCTGATTTGCTTTTACCTTAGGCTTTGTTAGGATGTAATGTCGTTCTTGACTTTGAAATTCAATGATACGATTCCCATCTCCATAGCTTTTTACCCCTAATTCGTTCCTTGTAACATTGTGCTTTTGACATTTGGCTCTGGTTCTGAGGCCTTGGATTGGCCAGTGGGTCCTTGCCCAGTGTCGAGGCTCAGTAGGCCTGTCTGCACAAGGCTAAGCAGCTCCGAGCTCTGAGGCCTTAGTTGACGGAGTTAGACTTCCAGCCCAAGTTGTTGAGAGGCTCAAGTAGGCTGTCTACTGGTTGAACTAGCTCTTGGAGCTCTGAGCCTTAGTTGGGCATTTGAGCTCTTCGAAGCGAGGCTGCGAGGCTCCAAGGTGGGCTCATCTGCTTTGCAGTTAAGCGGCTCCGGTTGAGCCTTAGTTGACAGTTGAGCTCTTGGCTTCAGAAGTTGTTGTTTCCAGGTAATTCATCTGCTGGTGAACTGGCTCCACAGGCTACAAGGCCTTAGTTGAAGCCGGTTGGGCTCTTAAAAATAAGGCTGTTTGAGGCTCAGCGGGGCTAATATGTCACGGCTGAAGACGGCTCTGGGGCTCTGAGGCCCAGGTGGCAGTTGAGCTCTTGAGCGGCTCTTGAGGCTCAGGTGGGCCTAATCTATCTTGATTTAGGCGGCTCCTGAGCTACAGGCCTTAGTTGAAAGCCGATTGAGCTCTTGGCAGCGCTAAGGCTGCGTGACTAACTTTCTGTACATTTGGCCCGCTCACGAGCTCTGAAGCCTTAGTTGGCTTGATTGAAGCTCTTAGCAACAAAATTCTTGAGACTCAGTAGGCTAATCTGCCCTAGATGAAACTCTTGGGTACACAAGGCCTTGGTGTGATTGAAGCTCTTAACCTTAGGCTGCTTGAGCTCAGCCCAGGCTATCTGCTGAGGCGGCACAGCTCTGAGCTCTAGACATGGTGCCAGTTTAGCTCTTGTGGCTTCTTGAGAGCTCCTGTCTTTGTTTGAAGCTGGCTCACAGGCTCTGAGCCTTGTTGACGGTTGAGCTCTTGCTAAAGCCTTGAGATTCTTGAGGCTCAGTGGCTGTCTGCTGGCTGACACAGCTCTTAGACTCTAGTGCCAGGGTGCTTGATTGAGCTCTTGAGCCTAGGCTAGCTGAGGCTCCGTAGGCTAATCTGCTGAGGCGGGGCTGGCTCACAGGCTCAGAGCCTTAGTTGTGGGTTTGCTCTGGCCAGTCTTGAGGCTGCCAGCTGTCTGCTGGCCCAGACGGCTCCACAGGCTACAAGGCCTTAGTTGGCTTGGTTGGGCTCTTGACCTGAGTTGTTGTTGTCTTTCTTAGGCGGCGTGGCCCCGTGGCCTATGGTCGATTTGACTTCACTTCTCTTGGAAGCGCGGGTAGCTTTAGCGGCTTATGGAGAATTAGACGGATTACTGCGACTTGAAAAGCGAAATTCTTTGAGGCTCTTGGGGTACATGGCCCGCAAATTAAATAAATTACGACCGGTGTTTCTTTGCGACCACGACGTGGCCACGTAGCTCACATGGCGATTGACTTCCTTCTCATGGCGCGGGTAGCTTTAATGCGGCTTTATGGAGAAGTGGAACGGATTGTGCGACTTCTCGAGCGCCCTTGGCTGCCTTACAAATAACGACTCCTCTGTGATGGAGCTCATGCATTGAACCTTCTTCCACTTTTAGGCGTAGTGGGATCGCGTGCGATGGAAGTGTCGAAGCAGTCGTCGATTGCAAGAGGCGCTTTGAATCTTGAGGCGAACTGGTTGGTCTGCCTTGTAGGGTGTGTTTTCACTAGTTCCTCCTTGTGGGAGTTATGTTATTCACATCGATCAGATGACGGGTAGTCTTAAAGGAATGCATCAGGAGGTGTATCAAGAAGAACTTTAGTGCAGCTCTCTCCATTTTCTCCTTTCTTCTCTTCTTCCCTTTCTCTTCTATCTTCTCCTTTTTCTTTATCTTTTCCCTCCCATTCCGCCCCTCTCTCTTCTTCTCTTTCCACTTTCCCTTTCTCTTTCTTGAGATTTTTCTCTTTTTTTTTTTTTAAGGGTGCAGCATGCATTGCGTTCGAGATGTAAGGGATGGCACTGATTCTTAATAGTTTGAATAAGTTATATCTTCTTTGAAATAAAACGATGAAGCATGGTTCGTATTGTGTAATTTTCTCGAGTTTTAAGCTGGCTTTGCTTTTCATAAATATGCATGTTTTTATTCATAAGGATATTAAGCAGGTAATCAACGAACACCTGTTTGTTATCAAATGCGATGATGCTATTGAATTACAATCAGGAGTCTATTGGTAGAATCTTTTGAGGTGTAGCGTTCGAAAGTGAGGTAGAATTTTTTCCTTCTTAAAACATGGAGTTTGTAGTTACGGTCGGACCACGCGTGACCACTAGGGCCCTCTAGTTGGGTCTAGCTTTCCATGTAGGATCTTTCCTTCTTTGGCGAGAAGCTTTTTTAAAACTAGGTCGCCAAACATAAAAGCTAGGGTTTGACCTTTTAGTCGTAGTACTTCTTGAGTCTTCTTTGGTAGTCTTGGTGCGTTTCGGGACTGATTACTCTTTTCATCCCCAGAGGTCTAGGTTTAGGGCGAAAAGCCTCTTACCCGTTATGTTCTTCGCGATTGATCCTTGGGATTTTGTCAGATCTCGGCCAGGGGGCTAAGTATCGGTGAAAATTTAAGCGATGGTCTCTGGATTGCTGACAGCGTGTAGTTACGTATGCCTTAACACTGGGAATTATTCTACCCATTGCCTTTTAGACCTTCGACTTGGTGCTGGTATTTGCTTTAAGGGTTCGATGGTGACTACGCTGTCCGTTGGATTGTGGACATTTGAGGAATGATAGTAGTTCACGATCCGAGCTCGGCTTTAAAATCCTGAACATAGTTGTGATTGTTTATTATTTTGACACCGGGGCTCTCAGGGAGTACGAGCCACCATATTATGGCCTTTTTATGACGAAGTTGCGTACCTTTTGTACGTGATAGTAGTGTAAGGGCTGGGCTTACACGCCCATTTAATTTGAAATAATCCCACTCTTCTGCGATAAATTTGCATTAGCTCTTTCGATTAAGGTCAAACCATACCGACCCCGGCCCCATTTGAAAGGCCGGGTAACTAACATCAGTGGCTCGGATGGGAGGTGAGAGATTTTGGCGTTCTCCTGACAAACTTTGCATTTTAAACTGTTTGTTGTCTGAGCGTTTGTGGGCGATAGTACCCTGCCTTAAGGACTTCGTAGGTGCGATGCGATTTCCATACGCCTTCATATTACTTCCCACCAACCACGTAGTCGGCGTCTTCGGCACCATTACTTGAGGATGGTCTTGAAAAAACCTCGCTTATAAAGGGTTCAGGTCAGATATTAACCACAGCCGGAGACCTCGGCTAGCTTAGATACCTCCTTGGTCGTTTGTGATGATCTTTGTCAAATGATCCCAAAATGGGATCCATTCGGCTCGGCTCGGACACTTGACGGGGAGATCTTCGTTGTTGAGATCTACAGGAGCTCACGAAGGTGTTGTGGTTATGATCATTGGGAGTCTTCTTAGGGTGCATTTGCGGTTCGTAGGCATACTTGCGTTATATCTGGTATGTACGTCCCGAACTCGTACAAACTTCTTAAGTAATTCCTGTACCTTCTTCAGGTATAGGATCATTTTTACTTTCACAGCTTAGTAGGAGTCTTATTTGTTTTACTACGGTGGGAGTCGTATACCTCTAGTTGATCAACTTCCATGGGATGGGTGAGGTTAAGCCAGTATGGCGACATACTCGGCCTCGTTATTGGAGGCTCGGAACCAGAATCCTTTGTATGAAATATCTTTTTTCTTGGTCAAAGTCAAATGACACCGCCATGACACTGTGGCCCATATAGACTGGCCTCAAATAAGGAGTCGAGACGTCTCTTTCTTGATAGCCAGCGAAACTCTGTGGTAATTCTATGGCAAGTTTGCCAAATCACTTTTATTGTTTTTCGGTTTGTATCGATGTCGAACTATTTCATTTCATAGCCCGCTATGATCTTCAAGAGGTCTCTGGTTTGTGTATGCCCATTAGATTATTTTGTTGGGATTCTGATGGTATGAGCTTGGTAGGTGGAGTTCAATTTGTCAGTTCTGTCTGATTAATTTCTCATCTTTGATTTATCTCATCTCAGAGTTGAGACTCCCAGTAGTAGGCCAGGTCCTTTCAGATCTTATCTCTGACCAGAGTCTTGGTTGAAAATCTGGCGACAGTCTGAGCGAACTCTCGAGAGGGACTTACTAGAATGGGGAGAGCTTAGATAGAAGTTTTTAAATGGCTTGTAGAATGGCTTCTTCTTGGTGCATCGATGGAAGCTTTTGGCACCGGAAGAGAACAACCTTATCATTTGGCCTTGGACCTGGCAAACCATGTGACTGTTCTTCAGTTAAGTACAGTTGAACTTCTTTTATGACTGTTGTGTGATCTCAGGCCCCTGTTTTATCTTATCTGGGTTCACTCTATTCCTCGGTTGTTAACTATAAAACCCAGAATTTTAGGTTGAGACTCAAAAGTACGACTGGCTGGTTCCATTATGTTGTATCTTTGAGATCACTGGAATACCTAGGATCTGTTTATATGGAGCTCAAACAGTGATTTTACTGTGTGGTATTATATGCCTCGTAGATGTCCTGTTGTTTAGAGACATCTTTGTTCACGATCTCACAGTGGGTGCTCTTAGTTTTTAGTGAAGCATTACCGTCGCGTGAGTCCACGCGTAATGAATAAGTCTTCTCTTGGTCGATGGGATCCGTCGCGTCCCCAGTTTGCCGGGCATATAATGAAGTTCATGCAGTCGGTGTCTTATGAGTCGTCAGGGGTGATATATTTTAAGGGCATACTCTGGTTGGCGTTAAGTGAGACCATTCGATCACCATTTATCAGTGTTTTATTAAATCTGGCGTTCGCAAACGGTTCAGGAGTGTTCATTCTCTGTCCCTTTGCACGGAGGAGCTTTAACGACCCCCTCATTAATCGCTTTGTCTTTGGTAAAACTTCTTCTTTTTTGCCATTGGTTTGAAGGATGGGCGGCGGCAGTGATGGAGTGATTATTGCCCGAGTGTCTCATTAGCCACTCCTAACTGCGAAAACATCTTCATTACATTTCGAAAGCGGATAAAGAGGCTTACGAGGTCTTATTAGCTTGGAACCAAGTAAGCGAGGTGTTCGAGGGTGATCGTCTAATTGTATGAGCTCCCGGCTCTTTGGGGCTCGGTCAGTCTTTTCGTCTCGCGTGCGAGTTCGATCGCGTATATGTTGTCGGCTAGCTTTTGCTTCATTGATCTTGAGTGGCATTGCACGGCCCGCGTGCATTCGCCGAGCGAATCCTCTTTAACTGCTGGTGGAAGCTTGATCCTGCCATGTGATAAAGCGGAAGGGATGGCCTTTGTAGCGTTGAGAAGGGCACCTTGATAACACGTTACTGGTGAGGGGCGTGCACTGAAATCTTACCATGGTGTTGCGCGGGTCTCCCCAGTGAGCCTTGCTTGTATTGATCGGTGGCATTTTTCCCCCGGAGAATCCTTGCGGTGGGTCTTGGCCCGGTTCGAAGCTTCTCCGCTTAGATGCCGTCTTGTCAAGGCGATCACGAAGATGATGTCGGTCGAGCTCCGTGTAAACGGGACGGGTGGATTGTTTTGTTAGCCACATTGCCGCTATCCTGGGGTCTTGGTGAGATTGTTGACATCCACTCCGGTCTGAATCGAGAAGGTTGCGGTGTCGAGTCGAGGGGAGTTTGGACCCTTGCACCTCGGGGTACCTCTCTGACTATCTTCTGTGAATGAGCCTTCCTGGTAGGCTGAACTCCAGCACTCTACGAATCCTCCACGAGATCATGGATTTCCACAGAGTGTTGGTGTTGAGTTGAGGTTCATTTCTTGAGGTGGTGGTGGTTGCTTTGATCCTGACCCGGTATGTAGCAGCGTAAGATGCCCCGTCGAATCGAGTATTCTATTTCAGCTACGAGGCTGGATGCAATTATGTTCGATGCGAAGTGGTCTGGAACTCATTGCACAGTGTTATCTCTTTTGGTTGGTCAGTCCTCATACGGGATGCCATCTCGAAGTACATGTGTTATTTACCTCGCCTTGAGACACATTTGATACTATAGTTGTCGGGGTGAGCTAGCAGAGGTGAATCTTTTGTGTCGTAGCCGGGAGGTAGTCCCAGGCGGTCTCTGACGCTTCCTCGCCTCTTCGGGGATCATTCTCTGTCCCTTCTTGGGGGTCTTTCTCGGTCTCTTTGTCTCCCCAGGGAAACCGCTCAGTTGTTTTTACATCGATCTGCTTTTCACCTGCTTGTGGGTTGAAGAGCACCTCTCTTGGATGTGAGGAGGCACAACCGGGGTGTGTGTAGCAACTTTGCGAGCACCACCTCAGCCATGCTTGCCTAAGGATTCTTTGAGATGGAAAACATCAAGTCTTTTGACTGTACTCCTAACCCAGCGATGAATGCGGTGATAGCGAACTTCTCGTCGGTACATCTACCTTTAATGACTCGGCGTTGAACCTCTGGACATAAGACCTCAGGCTTTCTTGCGGGTTACGCTGCCGGGCGACAAGTGATATTTCGGCCGTGTATGTCCTGGCACCAGTAAAGTGGGAGGCGAATGCGATGGAGAGCTCTCTAAATGAAGAAGAGGCCCGATGATGGTGGGAGCGCTGTTCAAAGCCGAAGCCAATCTTTTGGGGCTTTTTTAGCGTGTGCGAAGGCTCTGCATTTATGCGGGATCTTGATATCCATGCGGCTATACACAGTTCTTATAGATGGTGGGATCCTTAGTTCCATCAGCCTTCTATTTGCGGCATCCTGAACTTTGTGGAAGGGAAAATGTAGCACCCTGCAATTGTGAATGGGGACTCGGTTCTTTGGGGTGTCATATAATTATTTCGACCCTACGACTTCCTTCCTTATGGCGAAACTCTACTGTGGATGCCGCCGAACCTCTGCCCCGTGATCGCTCCTCACATTCCGCTGGCCGGAGGGTCGGTTCACTAGATATTCCCATCAGTATTAACGTTGCTCTCGGGGGTTAGGTGTCCGTGCCCCGAAAAACGGCCAAATTCTACTTCTATTTACCTTATCGGGGAGGAAATGAGTTGTGACGCTCTTCTTGAGGGGTGGTATTATAACCTTCTTGAGCTGTCGCCTTCCGTAGGCGTTGCATTTCTTTGAGTGAGTTCTTTCAATTCATATCAAGTTGGTTGTGAGACGAATCTGCTCGTCCGTTTGTGTTGCTCGTTAATAGGGGTTCCAGCGGCGCTGCGAGGTTGGCTATTTGATTGCCTTCTTGGTAGCACACATCGGGGTTAACCTTGTATTCGAGGATTGTCTGTCGATTCTTGAGAGATCGGCTTTTATTTGTCTTGTGGATTCGCGAGATGGCGCCGGCGATGATCTTTCATGCAGCTGAGTGGGACGAGCTAAATTAGCTGGGGAGTCCGGCTGGATGTCGATTCTCTGTAGCAAAGCAAGGATCGGCGGGGCTCGCGGATTTGCCTCTCCGATCTTTCAAGTAGGTTCTTTCAGGTGGAAGAAGATGACTAACACAGGGGTGGAATGTGCCTTTCATAGATGGAATTTGGTATTATAGTGGATGATTTTAATTTGATGTTGATAAGGACTCTGCTGTGTCTGGAGTTTTATTTCCTTATCGTTGTCAGTTAATAAGGGAGACCAATTAAGCAGTTATTGAAATTTATCTGCTGCGTGGTGGAGATTTGATTTGATTATAGGATATGGGCTGCTGGGTTTCGTGATTATCGGTCCTTGAGATGGATGCAAAAGCAGGATCCAGTTTTGGGTTCTTGAGTCGAGCGTTTGCGAAGAGAGCTGTAGTATAAGTCTTGCTCCAATCAACCTTGAGCTTGGGAAGTGGTATAGCCTTTTATTTTTTAAACTTCAGTAATATATATATATAATTAGAAAATAGTATATTTTTGTTTTAAAAATTCTATGTTTTTAAAATAATATATTTTAATTTTATTCATTGTTTTAATTTGTGTTTTTTTATATTTAAAATGATTAAAAGTGGTGTAAGCAAAGTTATTTTTAAGCGGCCTATAAAATTATCGATAATTTTAAAATGAGATATTATTTACTCACGTCTATTTCTCTTTTCTGTGAATTAAGAGATGGGGTGTAAATGGGTTATTTGTGTGTGATATGAGGTGTATAGAAGTGCTTACGAGGTGTGAAATAGATTCTCTTTTCGCGTAAGGTCCACATTGACATGACCAAATCAAAACACACCACGTTTTCATTTATGGCCCATATAAAGAATTTGGCTGCTTGATCTGACTCCACAAGACGCAGTTGGAATAAGGTAAGTGATGTGCGTACAAGGATCTTCTTATCCACGTCTAGACTGATAATTTAAGTTTACTAAAGAAAAATCAATTTGGGGTAAACGCGCCAAAATTTGGATCACTTGCTACACCTTACACCGCCTACTTGGGGTGAGGAAAAAATCAAAAGTAACCGATCTGAAATAAAATCGAGATGTAACTGAAAAATGGGTTTCGGTTTTATTTTTTATTTTATATAAATCTTGATTTTGATTTACGAAATACAATGCTCATGAGAGATCGAAAAAACAAATTCTAATATTATATTAAAATTATAAAATATGAAATATATAATATATAATATCATTTTTATATTATATATTATAGTAAAATATAATATATATATATATATATATATATATATATATATATAACTATATATATATATATATATATATATATCATCGAATATATGTAGATAAGATGGTTGAGATCTCTTCTAAAGTTGAGATTTGAGAATACAATTATGTTATGTGATAGAATTATATTGTCTTTATGGTATTTTTCGTAAGGATTAATTTAGGTATGATATGGTTTAAAAGCTGCGGTGTGATTCGAAAAGTTAGTTCAGGCGTATCTTGACAGGCTTTTGAATGATATTAGCTTAATGACATAAGATTTTATTAATTCAGGGGTATAATTAAGGATGAGGGTTTGAATCCAATGGATTACCAATGAGAATTTTTTTGCAAAAAAAAATTGAGGGGGGCATATGCCCCCTTGGGTGAAGGTTAGGTCCATTCCTCACTTAAAGGTGTTTTTCAAGTGTGCATAGATCCACTTATAACACCTCATAGTTTGACTTTAAAAAATATGGTTCCATTAATTAAACCATACTCATCCCTAATGGACTTCTTGTTTTTTTTACTTCAAAGGCACAACATAATATATTCTAAAATTAAAATTACAACTATAATTAAATTTTTCTCTTGTTTTAAAAATATATACATAATTCATTTTATAAAATTTTAAAAATATTAATATTTTATATATAATTATAATATTAAAATAAAATATAAAAATAGATAATTTATTTACTTTGATTTTTATTATTTTATTTTAATTAGATAAATATATATTTATGACATCATATCTATTTTTTTATATTTATTCGACTTTCACGTTAATCGATATAGCATGCAGATTACATTTTTTTATATTTATTGACTTTGCATTCACGTGATATAAAATACCATTCTATCGTTATAGAAACTCGAGCTTACGACTTCCAATACACCCATACCTCATTTCAAAGGCTGAGCTGCATGGGCCTTCTTAGGGGGTATTTTTACCCCTTGTCATTTTGAAAAAAAAGATTATATATAGAAGGTTGAGTTCTTGACTAATTTGGAAAAACACCATATTAATATTACATTGTATAACTCGCTTTTGCCTTGTGACCTTTTGGTTTAACGAATCTCACACAAAATAAAATCAATCTCAATTTTGTTTTGTTATTTATATAAATAAAAAACCTAATCATTAATATGATTAACCAAATATTTAATTAACCATATATATATATCGGTTTTTCGGGTTAATCATAATTAAAAAATAAATTTACAATTCATAATCATATATATTAAAGTTCAAATTATAATAATTATTATAATATAACAAAAAAATGCAAATAAAAGTGAATACAATGATAGTTTGCGAATCCGTCAACGACTTTGTATATTTATCACATCAGCATAAATAATATATGAAAGCAGCATGAGGATTGGAGATAATAATTTAATCAGCGATTTTTTTAATCGATCATAAGTTTTAACAACTTAATGAAAAACTAATTGAAAGAAATCGCGTAATTCGCTATATGTTTTGATTTAGGGACAATGTAGTGGTTAGTTGAAGGGAAAAAAAAAAATATAAGTCATATATAAAAATGAGAAATTCACAACTCGTAAATAAAGAAACTTTATTATTTATATATATATATATATATATATATATATATATATATATATATATATTTTTTTTTTTTTGATCTTAAACCCACCGGTTTTTGTATATTGAAATAGCAAAACCAAGATTTATCACAACAACATTTGGTTGAATTAGCACGATTTGATTTAGGTTTAGTTTTTTAATTGTACATTCTTAGATTTTTATCCAATCTATTGTTAATGGCACCTTGGAATTAATTGTCTCTAGGTTTATTTTCTGATTCCGTCTGTTGCCCTCTCTATGCCATGACCAGGCCTCAAAGGCGACATTATATCATGCTTCAACTATTGAACGTGGATCAATAAATTTTGTTTGATTTTCACTTACACGTTAATATGCCTCGAGTTTATTTGTTTTATTCATATTGTGCATTGGTCAAGTTCACCCCTAAGTTATCCATGCAGGCACGAAGATGGGAAGACCAAAGTAGTCCAATAATCGGGACATGATTTTATAATTAGAAGATTGATGCGTGAATATGAATATTCAGTTGGTCACCTTAAGCATTCATCCAACCAGACCCCACTGCACTCTTCAGTCTTCACCCACATATAATAACGTTAACCAATATTAGTACCATAAGGCAAATTAAGAAAAAGACGTTACAGATAGATGGTCCAACCATATAATAACGGTTAATGTATTACTTAATTACCTAATTCGGATTAGGTTTGAAGGTGACGTACCAATCAATATTGTTTAATTATGGGAATTAACCGAATTTGGTTATTTTATCATCTTTCTAAATCCTAACTTTCCTTTCTCTCAACTTTTTCTTAGTTTCTTTTTTTAAGAATGGATAATTTTTTGCCATTTTTTTTTGTCTAAAATCACTAATTTCATTTATTTTTTGATTTTTAATAAGTGATTAGCGAGATCTTGATTTTTATATGATTTTTTTTATGATTTAATCGTAATGCTTGTGTGATTATCGTTGTATTGGTGCGTGTATGATTGTCATCGTTTTAGTACGACGGTTTGGTTTTCGTTAGCATTTAATTGTATTTAGGAAATTCGAGTGAAGCCAAGCGTATACGATCAATCTCTGAAAAATTAAATGTCAAATGAAGTTTAATGTCGGTATATTATAGAACTAGAATCAAAAGTATTATAGTCAGAATAATAATATAAAATATTTAGATCAGGCTCTATATAAGTTTTAAACTACGTTGTATTTATTAAAAACATATTTATAGTTTTAACGATTTTGATTGATATTTATCCCGTGTATTAGAATCAATAATATTATTTTCTTTAAAAAAAAAAAAATTATGGGAATTAGCCGAATGGGGCCGTCCAGGATCAGGCAAACACCAACAGCCAGTTGTTGGAGCCACGTCTTCTATTTTATTTTTTTTTAAATGCCAGAAATCGTCTCTCCATGCTCATTATGAACAACTCAACATCACCAAATATGCCTTCATACCCCCTACTGTACGTTGATTGCAAGGAAAGGAATCTGATGTTGATATATGTAATTCTCAATCCTCGTTCCAGCTAGCTTTCTATGAAATTTGTAAAAGAGGATTGAAAAAACATCTAGCCGGCGTGTTTGGGTGATTGGAAAATAGTGTTTTAATAATGATATTTATAATAAATATATAAATAAAAAAGAAATAAGCAAGCAACTACAATAAGCCCAAGAAAGAAAAAGAGGTTGTAAAGTAGTTGAAAATTAAATCAATTCACTGATATCGAATCCAACTGTCTCCTTTGTTTTTAGTATTGTCTTTTATTTTAATATATATATTATATTGTTTGGGCCGAGAATCTCGGTTTCGGCGATATCATTTTCTCTTTCTAAACCCATTAATCAAAATAAAGGCAAAGCCAAACGTAGCCCAAATCCTAATCAAACCTTCTTCACCGCTATTCTCCCCACGTAGCAATGGACGGCGTGAACGCCGGCGGCGAGCTCTTGGCCCTCGTGAATGACGTCGTGGGGGTCTCCGTCGGGTTTCGAGGTCTGTTCAAGCGGGATTGCACGGATCTTGTCCTGGGATCGCGTAGCTGCTGTTCGAGGAGATCAGAGATTTCGGGGCGGCTTTGAGGCCTTTGGATGTGTCGACTTCATCGGCGTCCCCCTTGACTTGCCTGCCTGAAGTAGCCAATGCTCTTCAGGCTGCTAAGCGCCTCCTGTCAGTCGCGGGAAATTTTTGTTCCGGCGCCTTCTCTGTGAGTTGCTTTACCGATTTCCTTGTTTCTTTATGTTCTGAAGTTGCCAAGCTTCTATTTTTATGATGTTTTGGTTTGCGGAAAATGAAAGGCTAGTCTAAGTTGTGTGGTCGTAAACCTCATTGTATTCTTGGTCCCCTAATGGCGAAAAATGCCGATTCAAAATTTTTTTGGCTATCTTTAATTTTCCCATTTTTGTGTTTGGTGAGTTTACTTCAATTAATGTAATTGTATAATGCTGCTTTCTGATCACCAAATCTGCGGCCGTGTGTTTAGCATCTGATCAGGTTAGTTTTCCCTTTCTTTTTTCCTTTTTTTCCAACCAACTGATCTGTTAATGTTAGCCTGAGACCCCCCTATCGTTGCTGTTGCCAATAAAAGTTTGGACAGATTGCCGCAATATCATGGACCATTGCGAATGAGTTAGGAACATAAAGTAACTCATGATTTGTTGATAAACCATTTTTCTGCAACAAAACTAAGGTTTTCTGGGACTCTCATTGGATTGGATCTAATGTAGAAAAAGGAACACAATATGAATGATAGACTAAAGTACGCAATGAATATCCCTATCCATCATCTAAGAATGCAAATTATTCATCTTGCTTTTACACACAATTTTGGTTATAGCTGCGTACTTCTAATTTAAAGCACATTTAGTTATAATCAATAGTTTTGTCGAGCGGTGCGAGATGAAGTGGTCAAAGCGTCGTAGCCTAAAAAGCAGATTCAGGTTCAATCAAAAGCAGTTTTTGCATTGAGCGGGATGGCCGGATGACAATGGTCGAACCCCGGTGTGCAGACGAGTTCTCAGCTTGGTGGTTCTCTCAATCAAGTTAAACGATGTCGTTTTGATCACTACATCCCGAGAAACTACGTCGTTTACTTAAGATTAGAAAGGCTGTGGCAGGGTTAAAGGCTTGTAGTAAAAAAATTGATGGAGCTCATGAATTCAAATAGGAAGGGAAGTTATAAGGGAAAGCAGCTACATTTGTCTTTGTTGTGTGATTATTTATATATTAACAAAATTATATAATCTCTTAATTAATAAGTTCTTGCATTTTAATATGTTTCATATATAAACATTATACATATTTTAAAAATACTTTATTTATATAAAAAGTAATAATAATTCTTAAATATTATTAATTATATATTTTCAAATTTAAATAAGAAATAAATAACTATATTTACGTCGCGGTTCAGCTGCGATTCGACCCATGTCAGAGCCAGTGAAGCAGTGAACCCAAACCTTCGGTTAGATCATCAGTCATTTTAAAACATTGGTTATAATCAGAGTAATGTTAGTACCTTGGCTATTCAAGTTTGCTAAGCAACTGTAATAAATACTGTGGCCATGCATTACATAGTATGCTAACGAGGAATTTCTATCTATTAGAAATTGCCTTATGGTTTAGTTTTCTCCTGATCCTACAATTGCTAGATACAATAGTTTGAAACAGGAAAATTCATTTGAAAAAATCTTTTGTCCATAAGTCACCTTCCTGAAATTTAATGCAGAGAGATTGGGGCCCAACATATATTATGTTTACAGCTGTGGCAGGGTTTGGCGAGTCGCAACAAATTACATAAAAACTGGATTGTCATGCAACTTGTGCTATTTAATTCTGACTTATAGGAGTTATGGCTTTGCTTTTCTTTATTAGGAACTCTGTTTTGTTTAAGGAGACCCTTTCAAGTTGGCATGACAACTTGGTGGGAATGAGGAGGTTTGAAGAGCTATCAGTTGTGTGTATGTTTGAACTTCATAAAAGAAGAAGAAACCAAAATACCTACTGCCAGGAATTAGCTCAATCATTTAGAGCTCATTTGTTAAAGCTTTGTCAACATGGATTAAGATGGAAAGGTAAGCACCAATGTGTGATCAATTTTATTGATAGGGTGGATCTAGCTTGGGATGGAGCAGTATAGAGTTTTCTCTCTTCTAGACTATGCCATTTAATTTCCCTTTGTACAACTTTGTGCTCCTTGGTTTTTGCAGCTTTTACTAATATGATCTTCTTTTGGATTATAACAAAATACCAAGCTGACATTAGCTTATTTTTTTTTTTTTTAAAAAAAAAAAAAAAAAAAAAAAAAAAAAAAAAAAAACTTTTCTCAATATTTCTATGTCAAACACCTCTACTAATTGTTATTTGGTTGATACCAATTTTGTTGCCTTAAGAACCACGTATAAAATGTTGAAGTATTTTCTCAACACTGTTAATAATGAATTCTATGTTATTGTTTTGGAGATGAAAGTGTAAGGACTGGTAGTAGATGATATTATCCTTGGAACAAGAATGCTTTGATTTGATATCGTTTGTTGATTTAACCCATTGATGAAACTATCTGTATTGCTGTTATGAACATGCTTTAAAAATATATTGTACCCGTTTGATTTTTTTTCCTTGATTTAAGGATGGAGCTGCCAAGAAAATTACTTTCCAATTTCATTGTGTTACATGGAAATTGGAAAAAGCATTGGGAAACTTACCATGTGAGCTATTTGAGATTTCTGACGGGAAGTTAACAGGTATGATTTGGTACACTACAAAAGCATATATATATATATATTTTTTTCTTGACTGAGTTGCATTTCTGCTAGGTTGAATTGGTTGAGCTCAGTTGAGAAGAGCAGCAAGCCTGGTCCCCCTGAGTTCAAAATATAATTGCACCATCCCTGCCATTGGACAGAGAAATTCATCCTCAGAAGTCTGGAAACAGGTTAAATGGAAGCTTTCATGTTGAGAATTTTGGTAATATAAACCCAGAAGCTAAGGCCAAGATGGACAGTGTTTCAAAGTGTAATGATTCTCACAGCATTAAAGATCAGATTGTTCCTGAATCTGGAAGGCTAAGTAACTCCTCTGCATCAGCTGAGGCCCATCCATCAAATGAGATTGATGGAGAAAAAGGTGATAAATCAGCTACAAAGAGTCTAGAGGAAATTAAGAAGCCTGACTCTGTTTTAATTCCCAATGATTACCTGTGCCCTATATCCCTTGAACTGATGAGAGATCCTGTTATTGTGGCCACAGGACAGGTATGTTTCACTTTCTTGAATGTGATCCTGCTGTTTTTTTTTTCCTTTCACATTCAACAAAAATGAAGCTTTTATGGAAAAGTAAAAGAGAACCCAACTTTGTTGCTTGCCATCTGACCACCCGTCTTGATTCTGCAGACTTATGAGAGATCTTACATACAGAGATGGATAAAGCAGCTTAACATGTCAAAAACACAGCTTGAGCTTCAGGCTTACCCCAAATTATGCTTTGAGAAGTTTAATTACTCAGTTACTAAGAACAATATTGAGCAACAGCAACTGGATTAGTCAGTGGAATAAACGATGGGACATTTCGTGATGTCGGTGGAAATATGGCAACCATTGTTGAGGTTGGTTCGCAAGCTGAATCGTTCAGGGACCGCAGAGCTGCTGTATCCGATCACTTTCACTAAAGAAGCACAGATAACAGGATACTGATAGCAGAAGCGGGAGTATTCCAGTTCTAGTCCAACCTCAACAGCAGATGATGTGGTAACCCAAGAAAATGCTGTTACTTCCATTCTAAACCTCTCTATTTATGAGAATAACAAGGGACTCATAATGCTTGCTGGTGCAATTCCTTCTGTTGTCCAAGTCCTCAGAAGTGGAAGCATGGAGGGAAGGGAGAATGCTGCTGCAACCCTCTTTAGCTTGTCGGTTAGATGAGAACAAAATCATAGGTGCCTCCAGGGCAATGCCAGCTTTGGTAGAACTGCTCAAAATGGAAACACAAGAGGAAAGAAAAGCGCAACAGCACTTTTCAATTTATGCATTTATCGGAAACAAGAACCTTGGGGGCTGTAAAGGCAGGGATCATTACTGCATTATCAAACATGCTCACAGATTTAAACAATTGCATGGTGGATGAAGCTCTCACAATACTGTCTGTTCTTTCTAGCCACCATGAGGCTAAGATTTCTGTAGTTAAGGCAAGCGTCATACCAGTACTCATGGAGGAGCGAGGAGGGATCTCCCCGCAACAAAGAGAATGCAACTGCCATTTTGCTTTCCCTGTGCAAGAGAGATAATGAGAATCTTGCCTGTATTAGTAGGCTTGGTGCCGTCGTACCCCTTACTGATCTTGCTAAGAGCGGCACGGAGAGGGCCAAGCGCAAGGCTACTTCATTGTTGGAGCATCTACAAAGATTACAGCAACTATGAAAAATGTACTCATACCACGATAATATTCTTGTTTGGAAACTTTTTTTTTCTTTCTCACATTTCTTATTATTTGTCAAATCAAATATTACTCTCCATTTTGACGGCGAAACCGAGGATATTAGCGTGAGACAAAAAGTGTTCTCATTGCTTTCTCTGTATTCCCTTTTTTTTTTTATCCCTTTTTTCTTTTCCTGTACTGAGTGCGTAACAAATTCGTTTGATCTTTTATTTGTTATGAAAGTCTTGCCTTGATGGGGAATTTTTTTCTGCTTTTCTTTTTCGTACTTGGTCTATTACTGTTAATGAAAAGCATGTTATGTATTAATTATTAATTATGGAGCTAAGTATATATTACAATTTTAATTATATAATTTTATATATTGTGTAGTGAATGGTTTAGCCAACTGATATGTATGGGAATATGGTTTATCTTTTCTTTTGTTTTGATAAGTCAGATTCATCTTTCCTTATTTTGTATTAAGTCAGTTTGATTAAATTGATTGTTCAGCTGTATTTTATATATATATAAGTAAATAAAGTTTTAGAAACATTTTACGAAGAAGGAAATAACTATCTTTAATCTCTAGTCTTTTTTGATTTCATTTTTTGTAGATTTGAGAGACTAATGATGCCAGTAGTGCAGGTCCCATGTCGGGTATATTTTAAAATCTGAATTGATATCTTTTTTATTTAATAAAATTTATTATTATTTTACATAATATATTTGTTTTTATTATTTATTAATTGTTCTTAGATCAGCTTTTGATTTTATAAATAATTTAAAAATTAGTATCATAGCTATTTTAATTGACATTAAAACTATCAAATTTATTTTTCTATATTTTTTTAGGTTTTGTTCTTTCCTTTTTTATTGCGGGTTTGAGAATCATGAAAATTGATATCTAGAATTCAAAATGGCACATTTCATTAATGTGAATTGAAATTATATATATATATATATATATATAGATTTTACGATCAGTGAAATCCTCTTTTTTTTGAAAGAAAAATCCTCATTTTATTATTATCTTGTTCTTGACTAGAATCCCCCTTTAACTGTAAGTCCTTTCGTGATTGAAAGAAATCACATTGCTTGGGCGCTATAGGAATAACGAATTCATTACTCATCGTGTTACCAAGAGCATGATAACCTAGTATTTCAATGAATAATAATATAAAAGGCAAAAGCCTTGCCTTCAAGTTGGCATAATTTTGTTAAGTCATTTAAATTTCATGTTACACCTTGTAGGCGGTGTTGTACATCCGGACAAGACAGAGGACAAAGGTAAGAATTAATAATAAAATAAAATAAAAAAATAAAAATAAGAAGAATGTAGTTTTTCTATTCCCATTATTTCGTGTTATTGAGATTTGGAAAAATTTTATCCTTAAGCATTAAATTTGTTTTTCGTAGAATTGATTTTTCGTTTTACCCCAACTTTGCAAAAATTTAATTTTTTTTTCATATATTGCTTTTACAATTTATGATTGTGTTATTTGAGATTATTTATAACATCATGTTACGAATAAAATTATTTTCTTGTATTTTGGTAAAAATTGAGAAGTGAATACTTATGAACTTGTCACTTGTGAGTATGAGCATGTCGGATATTCTTGGGAATGATATTTGTAATTGTTGTTTACTCCATCTTTGCGTGTATCGATTTCTTTAGATAAATCCTGAGATAATTGAGATTGTCCTGTCGATGTTTTATTATTTAATGTTTGATGAATAGATTTCATTAAATATCATGAACCGCATTTTTACTACCACATCGATGAAATTTATACGGTTGCTTGTGAAGGCGGGTGTAATTGCTGCGCGTGTGACTCTTTTTGTATTTTATAGGCACTAGTTTGATGTGCGTTGGTCATTTGGTAAGCCAAAGAAATTCGGAAGAATTTGCATGTCTTTGTTTTACATGTATTGGCATCAAGTATCTCGTTTATCTTCTCAAATCTTGAGCTTTCCCAATTTTCTCAGCCATCACGAAACTCAATGGACCACCATGCTAATGAGAAAAATGAGTTATTTGATAATCAATGGGTGAATGTTTGTTTTGAATCCAATATCATTGATGTGTCATCTAATACTTTGTGGTTAGATAGTGGTATTTTGACACCACGCCTTGCAATTCTACGCAAGCCATGGTAAATGTAAGGTCCACAACTTAGTTTGAAGCAAAGATGCGTACATGGGAGACTCGCATAAATGTCAAAGTTGATTTTTTAGAGCTTGTTAGATTATAAATCTACCAGCAATTTTATGAATTGCAGAAAGTGATATACCGACGTAAATTTGATATCAATACCTATTTTGGTTAGATTTCATATAGTTCTATTTTTGAATTGGAAAAGCAACTATGCTAGATTCACTATTGATTGACACTAGAAAGTACTTGTGGGAGTCTTTATAGGAATAGAGTTGTTTTTGTTTTTGCCTTCGTTTCAGGTCCCTTATTGTTAATTACTCACTAAGTAGCTCCAAGCCGTCGAGATTAAAATGAAAAATTTCTACTCTTCGCACAAGCGCTTTGGTCATATTTCTAGACATGTGACCGAGATATTAATTAAAGATGAGATCTTCCAGATCTTGATTTCTGATTTTGATACTGTGTAGATTGTGAATTGAAGCAAATCGACCGCTGCTGTTGTGGATGCCAAGATTGGATGATGCACTGAAAGTTGTCAGTTATTCACATAGATATTTGTGGGTCATTCACTCATCTTGCTATGGGTAGTTACAAATATTTCATCACGTTCATTAATGATTATTCTCGTTATGGTTTTGTCGAGCTCATTTGTGAGAAGTTTGAATCATTAGAGGTTTTTAAAGCTTTCAAAGCTAAAGTTGAGCTCCAACAAGGGAAGAAGATCAAAGTGGTTCATTATTCTGATGTGAGTAAGGAGTATTATGATAGATATGATAAGACAGATGCAACCCTAGACCATTTGCAAAGGTACCTTAGGAATGTGGGTATCGATGCTCGTAAGATATAATGTCCGGGTAATTCTCAACAAAATGGGATTGCAGAGAGGAGAAATAACACCCTTTTTGATATGGTGCGATGTATGCTTGTTAATTCCTCACTACGTAAGTTCTTGTGGGGTGAAGCTTTGGAAACTACAACTTATATTTTGAATCAAGTGCTTAGTAAGCATGTTCCTAAGACTCCATATGAGCTATGGTCACAGAAAAAGCCTAATCTTTGTCACTTCCATGTTTGGGGATGCAAGGTGGAAGTTTGACCCTACAACCGGCAATCCAAGAAACTTGATTCAAAAACCATTAGTGGGTACTTTATTGGTTATTATGTGGGATCAAGAGGTTCTAGGTTTTGTTGCCCCTTACACACCACCAGAGTGATTGAGTCAGATCAAGCTATCTATTTTGAGGATGATACTGGTACAAACCAAGGGTTAAGAGAAATTGTGTCCAAGGAACACCTAGTTTTTATTCCTATGCCAATTGCTTCCGCTCCGATCTCTAGCCTTGTTGTTGACTAGCATCCAGTAGCCACTACCGATGATGAACCAATTGAGGATGTAGATCCAATAGCCCCAGATGTAGATCTAGTAGCTCTAGATGTAGCCATGGATATACCCTTGAGGAGGTCATAGAGGGCTCGTAGGCCCACAATTTCATATGACTATATTGTCTACTTGTAGAAGCATGCGTATGATGTGAGTGATGTATCAGATCCGACTACCTACAAAGAAGTCATTGTTAGTCCTCAATCCAACTTATGAATCGATGCAATGAAAAATGAGATGACTTTCATGTCATAAAATAAAGTTTGGAGCTTGGTAGATTTTCCAAATGACTGCAGACCTATTGGGTGCAAATGAGTATTCAAGACCAAGGGCGATTCCAAGGGACAAGTAGAGAGATATAAAGAAAGATTAGTGGTTAAGGGTTACAATCAATGAGAAGGTATTGATTTTAAGGAAACCTTCTCTCTCGTGTCCACTAAAGACTCTTTACGCATTATTATGGCTATAGTTGCTCATTTTGATTTAGAGTTGCATGAGATGGATGTGAGGACAACTTTCTTGAATGGAGACTTAGTTGAGGATGTTTACATGTCTCAACCTATTGGTTTTGATGAAGTTGGCAAGGACCACATGATTTGTAAACTCCAGAAATTCATTTATGGTTTAAAGTAAGCTTCTAGGCAGTGGTACCTTAAGTTTGATGAAATTGTCGCCGCCAATGGTTTTAAGGAGAACATCGTTGATCAATACATATATATGAAGGTCAATGGGAGCAAATACATATTCTTGGTTTTATATATTGATGATATTTTGCTCGCAGCCAATGATACTGACTTCAAGTGATCGGTGACAGTAATTGTTTATCCATTTTGATATGAAGGATCTCGGGGAAGCTTCTATGTCTTAGGCATGGGCGCATACTGCAAGGACAATTGCGGGCATTCTAAGATTGTCTCAATAGAAGTATATTGAACACATTATGAAAATGTTCAATATGCAATCATGTTCTTCTGGTAAGGCACCAATTGTAAAGGGTGACATATTTTCCAAAGGCCAATGTCCTCATAATGATATTAAGAGAGATCAGATGAAAGCAATATTTTATTCTTCAGTTGTGGGCAAAACATGTATGCCTGCGATGCATTAATGCCCCGATATTGCTTTTATCATTTAAGGTTTGCAGGTACTTGAGTGATCTAAGTCAAAGTAACTAGAAAACGGTTAAGAAAGTTTTGAGGTAGCTCCAGGGTACCAAGGATCTCATGTTAACATACCTGTACTCGACACTCTCGGGTGGTCAATTTAGTAATCTCAGATTATGTGCTACGCGGGATGATAAAAATCCACTTATGATTATATCTTACGATGGTTAGCGGAGTCGTTTCACTTAAAAAGTGTCGGCGACACTCACATCTTCTTCTACTATAGAGGCAAAGTATGTAGTGTGTTATGAGGCTACTTGTCATGCAATATGGTTGTGGAACTTCATTTCAGCTTTGGAGGTTGTTCACTCCATTGTTTTGTGATAATTCCAAACAGATCTTCTCTAGGAACACTAGAGTAATTTCTTGTTCCCACAAGACGATTTGAAGTTTTTCGTGAAAGAGAAAGCTGCGTAGTCTCTTATTTCTCGTGAGCATGCCTATGACTAACATAGTCAAGTGCACCCACTCAACCAAAGGCTTACCTATTTGTGTGTTTCAAGAACACGTCACCCGTATGGGATTGTTAAGAGCCTAGAATCTTTGTTTTAGTGGGAGTTTTATCTTTTCATGTTTTTTGTTATTACATGCACATTTTGACGTTTTCCATTATCTTATGATTTTGTGTCATTTTGACTAGATGAATAACAGAATGATGTTTTCTCTTTCTATTGAATCAATACTCTTGTCATTGAAATGTTTTCTAGATCAAGAATAATTTTTATTATGTATGATTTATGCATCCTCTCGATGTATTAATCAGAGTATGATTGTTATGGCTATGTGTCTCTTGTCAAGATTTGAGTTACATTTTGATTAGTAGCGCTTTTGTTATGTATGATTTATGCATCATCTCAGTGTGATAATTATATATGATTGGTTATAGCTATGTAAATCTATTGAGAAAACATTTGAGTTATAATTATGCCTTCTAAGTGGGAGAATGTTAAATTAATTTATTAATTATGGACTAGGTATAATCATATTACAATTTTAATTATATAATTGCGCATATTAATTGCGGCCATTTATGGAATGATTTAATATTAATTACATGGACCCATAGTTCTATCTTTCTCCCTTGCTTTGGTAAAGTTCTTATCGACTCAAAAGCTCAATTATTCTTATGTTTATATATATATAAGTAAATAGAGCCCTACAATTTTACAAGGGTTTGATATAACACACTTTGAGGAGAAAGAAATAACTATCTTCAATAAAAACTTTTCTTTGATTTCATCCCTTGTAGATTTGGGAGACTAATGACACCCAACAATTCTGAATCCATGCCAATTATGTTTTTCTACCCGGTAAGAATTGATATGCTTATTTGTTCAATAAAGTTATTATTTTGTAATATATTTATTAGGTCTTTTGATTATTGATAAATTATTTTCGATCAATAAATACTGATTTTGGCAACATTTAACAGCATCACTATGGAAACCTGTGGATTGTGCGCCATGGTTCAAAAAATCGACCGAGTCTGATACGATTCGATCAAGTTGTAACCGCCTTGTTGTTGACCGCACCGAGTCCGACATCGATACGGCGTAGTGAATCGGCACCGATGAGATCCGATGTCCCGCCGAAATTCTAGGTTTGACTTTGGGCCGACTGCTAAAAATTACAACTCGCATTGCATAATCTCGACATGCAATTTTAATCAAAGATAGGGACCAAAACATAGAATTTCTTAAAGTAGACGAATATAGATTTCAAACTATGAACGAAATCAACTAAAAAAAAATCTGATTAACCAGAGAGATTCTATGGAAACCGAAAAGCCAAAAACCGTGAATCTAAAAATCACGGACATAAACCACAACCAAAATCAAATTTTTACCATGAATAAGAGATTCCTCTCAGAGATGGAAAAATAAGATGGAAAAATACGATTTCTCATTCTCTTCAATCCTTTGTTCCCTAATACCAATCAAAACAAGAATAAATTGATTGTTCCGAAATCGAGATTCCTCGTAAAAAACAAAATCAACAAATTTTCACCATCATACCAGTGGTTGACTAGCTTAGCCCTAAACAGCGCGCATGATGGAGTGCAAACTAGTGAGGCAACTCTCATCAGAACTTCCGAAGGCCGTGTCAGCTTGAGGAGGCTATTGCACAAGAGGCATGAAAGATAAGACAGAAGCTTGGAGGTAAATGCAAGTGGACCGTGGAAGAAAACCTCAGAGAAACGGTAAGACAAAGAGGACGGAGGGGAGAATCAAGGGAGGGGATGCGGCTCAAGGTTAGGTTAGATATGACATTAAATATTATTTATCAAAATATTTTAGCTTTTATCTTCACGAATATAAAATTAATTTAATTAATTATAGCCTTAATAAAAATAATTTAATTACTTTTATAACAAATTGGATGAAAAACGATGAAGATAAAACGTATTTTTTTGACTAATTTTAGTATTTTTATAACATATTTGGATGAAAACGTATCTTGATTTACAAAAATCAATTTTATTTAAATTAATTTAAAAGATAAATTTGAAGATAAAGATCCAAATACTTTAAATTAATATTTAATTTAAACAAATGGTACAATAATTCATACTTTTACAAATTAGAAGATAGTATATTATATTGTAACTAAAATGTTTAGTCATAAAAAAACATAAAATAATTTTATTTTATTAATTTTTTAATCTACTTATTCAAGATCTATTTTCTAATAATTTATATAATTTTTATAATTTTATTTATTTTCGATTTACATATCGACCATATCGTATCATACACCGAGACCGATACGCCTGTGACCTTCCGAGCCGACGACCGATACAACGACTCAACTACGCCCAGCACTGGTGTTAAGAAAGTTTCGGCGGGCGATGGGACCGCACTGGCTATAAGTAAATTTGTAAGATTAAACTACTTGGACGTTGCTTTACGATTTTTGAACGTCAACAAAACGATGATGAGATTATGACGAAGAAGCCGTTATCGGCAATCACCTGCATGAGAAAAGGAAAAGAAAACGAAGCAAAAAATCACGAGTTGGGTATCGAGGGAAACAATGGGGAAACTTTATTTTATTTTCTTTGAATTTGAGGTGTTTGAAAATTGTTACCTTTTGTTTTCAGCAAGAATTAGGAAAATGGTTGTTGGCAAAGTCAAGCTGTTTCAAATGGAGAATTGGTCAAATCTTATTGCTGAGCATGGGCGGAAACGAACTGAAACCCACATGGCAAACATCATAGCTGTTGAAAAGGTCCTCAAAATTTCCCTCATAACTCATGGGAAAAATTAATCATGTTCTAAAAATAACCCAGTAATAGGTCTGTAGAAACATCAATGAATAAAGAAATGTCATCTTCCGTTGAAAGGTAATGTTTGAACATCAGCAGCTTCCAAGTTGATGAGCGCGGGATGCGAATATGGACTGAGTCCGTAATTCATACCGGAGCTTAGTCTGACGGCCTTTTACTTTTCTAAAATGTCGAAGATTAAAGCTGACCCCGTCGTACTGGTTAATGGGAATCATCAAAGATTAAAGGGTTGGTGGAGACCATATATTCTTCTTTCCGTGCAACAACCCCCAGCGTGATGAAATTGATGTATTCGTAACTTGATAAATAGTCAAACACATAGGATCATGAAATCCCAAAGAAATTTCTTGAATTCACACCGTGATTATCGCGAATAAATAATGTTATTCAAGAAGAAAACAAATATGATTGCATATAATCATCCCCACCATCAAAAACTTGGGAGGGCCTTTTCCAGGGTCGAGAAAATAAGCATAATAGTTATATTCAAAACAAGAAAAAGCAGTCATTTTAGCAGGAAATGGAAGGCCTCTTGAATTCCTTATTGTCAAACCTTTCATATTCAAAATTGGCCTTCCTTTTTTGACCTGTAACGCCAAGCAATTCAACTACCCAAAAAATAATTTCCTTATCTTGCACCCACCCGGGTTATTAGAACCCTATTGGGATAAAGATGAAAGAGAGCCCCTAAACGATATCACCAACCAAGAAAAAAAAAAGCTCACTGTGTTCGTTATCTATATAATTGCAAAGAGAAGCCAAATTTTGGGAAAACAGCACCAAAACCATGGGGAACAGTTTGGGAGGGAAAAAGACGGCGAAGGTGATGAAGATAGACGGGCAGGTAATCAAGTTCAAGACTCCGGTTCACGCCGGTGAGGTGGTTAAGGACTATCCGGGTCATGTATTGTTGGAATCGGAGGCGGTGAAGCATTTCGGAATTCGAGCTAAGCCGTTGGAAGCAGAACAAGAGCTCAAACCGAAAAGGCTATACTTCTTGGTAGTATTGCCTAAGAGTCCGGACGAGAAACTTCCAAGGAGGGTTCGGTCGGGAATAAACATGAGCGCCAAGGACAGGCTGGAGAGCCTAATGCTGTCGAGGAGGTCGGTTTCGGATCTTACGATAATGAAACCAGTTAGCATTGTACAGCAGCAGGATCCGAAAGAAGGGTCGGAGAATGGAGCAATGAGGGTGAGGATGAGGCTTCCGAAGGCCGAGGTCGAGAAGTTGATGAAGGAAAGCAAAGATGAAGCGGAGGCAGCTGAAAAGATCATGGATCTTTGCATAGCGAACTCCGGCGGGGGCGGAGGCGGTGCTGGTGGGGCAGTGGCTAAGAAGGGTGAAGCCCACGAGGGTGTGTTACTGCACCACCAACAAGCTTGTTGGAATGGTGGTGATCATGCAAGACTTAGGGATGGTTTCAAGGTGCGTGAGGTATGTTTCCTGAAACACACCTCCATTTTTCAAGCCATGTTTCCTGCTCTTCACATTTTCTTTTGCCACCCTTTTTCTTTATCATCATTATTATTACTACTTATTAAATTTCACACCAGTTCCTTTGCATTTTAACGTGTTAGACTACATATACATCAACCTTTGTTTGATCCTACGAAATTTAGGAACGAGGGTAACAGGAAACCTGAGGGATTTTTCAGTTGGTCGGACCTTGAGTTTGTTCTCCAACCATCATCAATTCAAGTCTCCTCGATACTACTTTAGGTTTTACCTATCTTTAATTTCAAGGTCACTTAAAATTAGTTTAGATGTACGAAAAGTTGACCCCAGCACCCAAAGTTTTAGAAAAAGAAAAAAAAGGAAAGGACAATAGGGGAACAAATTAGAAAACCAGCTAATTATTTTTATGATCTTTAAAATTTTGTTTCATTTATTTATTTATTTATTTTTGTCTTTTCTATAAAAATTAAAGATTTAAAAATATAGAAAATTTTAATTATTTTTTTCTAAACTTTTTGATAAATGAAAGCTGGTTTTTTTATTCTTCTTTTTGAGCTAGAACCATATCTTTGAACCGAAAATCATGTGATGAGCATCTGTCTGTTGAAAATGATGAATAACCACCACAAAGCTTTTGAAAAAGCTGACCAACCATCAGAACTTTAGGCAAAGTTTCTTTTCTGGTCGTTAGAGGAATCAAGTTAAGCGTAATATAGGTCTAGAACTCGAATAAGAGTTTGACATGTTCAGGCTAGTAGCTAACGGGTGATGTCATCGAATTGGAGCTATTCATAGGATTCTCTTTCATCTATAATGAAGATATAATTAATCAATCGATCCCTAAAACGAGTAATGGGCTTGGCTCCTTGTGGGGGCTACTTTCAACCAACTGACTTCATCCTACCTCCGATTCTGAGTTTGCCATGATCATGACCATGACATATTCCCACTCTCATATTTTGCTGATAATAACCAAACATTGCGAAGCTAATTCGGCTCACCACGGCCCCTACATTGAGGTCGTTCGATTCTAATACTATTCGTAATTTGTAATGATTAGTATTCAATCACGTACATATTAGCTAGGGTTTTAAAATACGTTTTAATTAAGTAAAGAGGATTCCATGCTTATGTCAAAAACTACTTCCCTATCCCAGGTAAGATATGATATGTTCGGGCTTAAAAAAAAAAAAGTTGCACCCTAAAGCCTCTAGACCCATGGGCACTATGTGACCATGTCTTCTCTGACATGTGAGTCGGGTTCCGGATTTTGTGACCTACAAAATGGCCTTTAGGACTAGCTACTCTAAAATTCGAACGCATGGTTTTTACAAACAGCATAAAAGCGGTTACATCAGCCCTGTACATTGATGGCAACCCATACCCAACAGCAGAAAATCGAAGTCCAGAGATGTCACCCCCTAGTACTGGTCATGGATGCTCACAGTTATAGCTAGAGCTCCATTTGTGGTGGGGGCTGGGATGGCTTAAAGGTCAATCGTAGCTCAACCCTTGTAGTTAGTTCAATAGGTAGGCACCGTCCCACTCAAAAGCATATTATCCGCAGCCACTGTTTTTTTTCTCTCAAAACCCCTTTTATCAGCCATAAGTAGTTGAGATGTTAAAAGCCAGCATTCGCATTCAAGAGTAATCCAAATTGGATTTTTGTAGTCTGAGTCGGTCATCATTCAATGTTTTAAAAATCGAAATAGATTAATAGATTGAAAAAGATCAATTTAGTTCTAATCCGCTTTCATTATAATTTTTTCGATTCGATCATCAGTCCAATATTTAAAATAGTGGCTTCATTCGACAGACCCCCATGGAATTCCTTCATAAATTTTCTCATGACCAGCAGCCTCCCTTCTAACTTTCACGTGCATGGAAAAGATGATTTGAGCACTAATTTTGACCACCAAAGCTTCTTTCTTTGACATTTTATTGTACCTCAACATTATTGCATTTGGAAGGAGAATCATTTAGACTCAAATTTTCAATCTAAAACTTTCTTTTGGCCGCAAAATTTCACACTCAAAGCTCTCTAACTCTAACAAGGGTCAATGGGGTGAAAAAAGTATAGCCGGTCGGATTTCAATATTCAGAGCCTCCTTTGTAGACAATCTCATTATGCTTGACCATTCTTTTTAGTTATTTATTATTACCTTTGCCTAAAGTCATTTCATTGGCAATAAAAAACAAGAAAGTAAATGCGATTGACCAATCGAGCCCTACTTCTTCTTTTGGCCTTTTTCTGCGAAAGAGTGAGTCAAAGTTTTGCATGCACATACCTCAGCATACATTAATTGACCATTGAAGATGTTGGAATTTTGAAAGCAACCAGACAAAGTTGGTTGCTCAAGAAAATTTTAAATCCTTCAAATAAAACTTCCTACTTTCACTATTAATCCCAAAATAATAAAATATCCTCCGGTCTGTCTTGAATCTTGATTTCCAACTTTAATTATGTTTCTCTTTCAGAAGCGAGTGGGTTTCTTGCCAATTGCTGAGGGCGAGATTCAATTAGCTGTTGCCTAGTTGACCACTCCGAAATAAATTAAAGAGAAGCAGCAGACAACTCAAGATCCATCATCACAATGCTTTTACATTTCTCTCTACGACTTCCTGTATTTTCGCAGTAATCAAACAATGTTTTATATGCTCGTCTATTGTATGGAAGAAGGAATTTTGATATGCTGTGTACTACAAGAGAGGTTTTGGTGAGAGATTGTAAAGGGTAGAGACTGTTTCTTTTGGGTGACTCTGGAAAGACACCAATGATATCTATGTATCTCTTCCTGCCTCTTGCTCTATAATAAAGGCTACATTTTTTTATGCAAGAATCATTAAAGAGAGAAAAAAAAAAGTAGGAAACATTAAAGTAGCATGAACTGTTTCCATACCAAATAAAATTGCAATTATGAGACATATTTTAAAATGTAGACTACTAAATTAACTGATAAAGAAAATTAGATTCGATGAAATCTATCCAATGTTTAAAGATCTGGATTTAGGGAAGGTCATAATATGAATAGGTGTCAGGGAATTTTTTGTCAAAATTTAATTATTTTTAATTCTTTAACCTTCTCTTTGAAAGATGGACTGCAGAATTATAATAGCAAATTTACTTTTTGAAAGAATATTACATATTTAAAAAAGGTTTTTTTTTTTTTTGTGAGTGGTTGAGTTTTAAAATTTAAAGCTTTTGATAAAGGAAAGTCAATATAAAGGGTTGTTCCAATCTCCTTTTATTGAAGGAAAGTCAATGACCAACAATAATTCTTCTCATTGATTTAATCTAATTTTATATTGATTGATTCTTTCTCCTTGTTTATAGATAATTTGTAAATTAACTACTGCCACTTGTTTTCCTTTTTGTGATGTTATTTAAATAGGATGATAATGGGATGAGTTTTTTCGAGTTTCGATCCTTAATATGACAGGTATGATTTAAGTATAATTAGGTTTTTAATGGATTGATGATTTTTTTCTCAAACGACAAGTTCAAGTATTGTTTAGTCCCATCACAATTATATTTTTAAAAATAATTTTATTTTATATTCTAATATATAATAATGATAATTAAAATATTTTTTTATAAAAAATTACAATATTGTTATTATTTATGATGTATGATAATTTTAAGAGGTAACCGTTTAAAAAGGATAAAAGCAAAAAAGCCTAAATCTAACCCATTTTCTTAAAAATAAAAAAGGAATTATATTTTATATAATTTTGACAAATTTATCCACTTTATGGCTATCTGAAGCGCAGAACTGCTTGCTTTAAAGTTTGTTCAAATATAATTTAATGATAGTTAAGTCCAAACTAAATAGCTACTGCACATATTACAAACCTAGACTTAACCCGCTTCAAGTTTGTTCAAATATAACTTAACGATGATTACGTCCAATATGTATAGAAATTGTGTTAGTGTGACACTCAATTTCAGGGGTCAGATTAATATTTCGTCAGCCAGCGAATGTTCGTGGATGTCGGATAACTTGAGCACCACTCCTTAATCGAGGGCGAAGTCTCCTTTATACGGGGGCTTTATACCCAGTCTGAAAGCACTTGTAAGCCAGTCTCGACCACGTAGATTATGTGCGAGTAAAAATGGCCACTTTGGCCCATCGATCCAACTCTCACAAAATCGCATAAGCTTGCTATACCAATAGGTTCAAGAGTTAAGTACAATGCTTTTAACAAAACATATATCATTTAAAGTTTTAATACATGTACACAAAAGAATACTGACCACAACTCGACTTTCTTCTAAAACGCAACCTCTAGTGAGCGCCGTCCTCCTCACATGCGCTCATTTGTACCTAAAGTAGTGATCACTCCGGCAGGGTGAGCAGCCCGATGGTGATAATTTCTATGGGTTCTTCATTTAAATGTAGCGTCATGTGGCTCCAATCATTCAGTAATCTTGATCTCACCAGATATCTCTGCATCACGTCGTATTTAGTGCTCAGCTATTTCATATACATAACAAGCCAAATGCGAGTAAATCTGAGTTTTCAAAACAAAAGTTTTGTTCGAAAACTTATTGTGGCTTGAAACTGAGGGTCCGTTGACTACCCGTCAACCGCGGAATACAAGTGAATGTCGGGTTACGACGCCACTTGAGAAAATCGGGCGAGTCTCCTTTGTGGGGCTCTGCAATACAACTCTGTATGAAAAAATGCCAAAACGATCCGATATAATAACAACGTAGTAAAGCGACCACTTGGGCCCATAAACAATACCCATAAAACACACAACTATGAATCATTATATCGATAGTTCTAAAGAGTTCAAGGTTTTACTCTTATACAACATATATAATATTAAAATTAGAGAATTACAATACATGTATAAAATCATCAAGAAAACCCCCTTGACTTTGTGCAAGCTTCGGCCTCTAGAGACTGACTAGTCCCCTCCACCGCTCCACTGTACACCGTGGAAATAGTATCCCTCGACGGGGTAGCTAATGCTCGATAGTGGAATGTGCACCAAGTAAATTCTCTGCTTTAGTCACCAGTCTGTCTTTCGAAAATAAACACACATTCAAGCAAATGCATGATCCTACTTGAATGTCTAGCGATCATCTCATGCAGATTCCTCACCGACTCCCTCACCCTTTCCTTTAAAGCTCAGTGAGGATTATTATATTTATTTGTTTGTGGACACAGCCTCCAGATGTATATATCGATTGGGCCGTCTCGTTGTTGATATTTTATTTTAGTATGGACTACCCTCGAGAAATCATTCTCTCGAGAATTACCTCACGCGACTCACTCTACTGTGGGGTAATAAGGTCTGCGTATGGAATGCGTGATGTCAATTCCGTCTGATTATACTTGCATCTGATATAAGCATTGCATATATTCACATAAAAATTAAATCCACACAATCATGTTATGTAATTTCTCGTTTCATCAACAAAAATTAGTTAACGTGGGCTAATGATCAAACACGACTATTCTTGAATTCTTCGTAAACGTATTAATTCATAAAAATTATTTTAGGAACCTTTGTTTAGAATAATTGAAACCCTCGGTTACTATTTGAAAAATCCCTAAATCATCGGTTCACTTAGTGAACTCGAGTTTCCTGACATTTAGGCCTCATTCAATCGATACATGCATCGACACACGATTGCACAATTAATCCCACCAAATCAGCGTAGACCCAGTCACGGGGTACGCCGTGGTTTCAAAATTATATCAATTCGGTCCCAAGTTTTGGGATAGATCAAAGCCAATACCTCGGCGCCATTAATTCAATTATCGTGAAATCTTAAGAATGAATAAGCGTAGGAGAACCCCTGCCTCCACGGAGTTTGAGGGAAACTTCCACCAAATCAAGTGCCCATATGAAACTCTAATCAGCATGTTTCCGTAACGTAAGAGGCTGGGAGGTCGGTTGTCGGCAGGAGAGAGAGTCGAGGGCTCTCTCTGCAAAACCTTTTAAACTGCTGTAAGTCCTCTTTCATTCACGTTTTTGCTTTTGGTTTAATGAAGGAGATGTTAAGCTATTAGGAATTTTGTCATTTAGCTCATTTAAACAAATTGAAATAGTGTCGTGTCATGCTTTTCAGTTTGAC
This sequence comes from Tetrastigma voinierianum, assembly GCA_016808115.1. Taxonomy (NCBI): domain Eukaryota; kingdom Viridiplantae; phylum Streptophyta; class Magnoliopsida; order Vitales; family Vitaceae; genus Tetrastigma; species Tetrastigma voinierianum. The sequence continues at coordinate 62,869 of JAEQBH010008060.1, forward strand.
GTTGTGGTATTTGTTGATCGAATTTTGTCGTTTGCTGTAAACATGGCACGTAGTATGTGTTATATGTGAAGCACCGTCGCGTCGAAAATGGATTTTCACGGCACGGCCAGCGATGCCTCGGCGATGTCAACCGGTATCACCGAGATTCTCTGAGGAATTTTACGTCTTTGGCTAGATTTCATTGAGAGGATTCCGGCGGTGAAATCCGTTTAAGTCGTCGAGATCAGGATAATGAAATTTAAGTTTTTAACGAAGTACAATTTTTATGGCATTACGATTTCGCAGATTTTAAAGGAAATTGGAATTTCTGGGGTTCATTACTGAGTTTCGGTAAAATTTATTGGACCAACTCTCACGAGGAGAATTTGTTGGATAACCATCGAAACAATTCATGGGCCCCTCAGTGAATTGTTGGACAACCTCATGACATGGTCTTGGAAAGATTACACTAAGTCGAAATTCCTTTCACAAACATTTTTCGTTTTTGTTTTCTTTATGTCATGCCCTCACTTTAACGTTAGGGTCTTGATCTATGGAATGTTATCACAATTTCAAAATATTCATGCTAATATATTTTACATGTATATATTAAAAATTAATTATATGATTATTTATTCGATTAAATGATAAATAGCAGCAAAAATTAGCTCGCATAGGCTAATTAACAGTCAGTAATTCCTTTGAATCACCCAAAAGCAATAAATTCTGCAGCAATTCCGCGTGAGCGGTGAAACCTGCGGGTTGACACTATTCACGGCCACACAAGTAGGGATTTTCTCAACTCGGTTCAAATGTTTTGAGACGAAGAATCGCGAATTTAGAGTCGGCCTCGGAATATCGCAACAATTCGCATTACTCTTGAGTCAAGAATACTTACAAGTAGGAGAAGATCCTACACTCTTGGGTTGTTGAGCTCCACAATCGGTGCCACGCTCGTAGCCTCAGCGCGTAGAATGAAACACTAGCATAACAAAATGGCCGACGGTCCAAGCGGCAAAGAAATCACAGGAAGTCGCCCTCTCTGCAAAATGCGGATGCCACAAAGGCACGTTTTGCTCTTTTTGGAGAAAGCCATTTCGCTTTTATCTTATCTTTCGTTTAAACTTTCCGATAATTTGATGTGTCCCTTTAAGTTTGGATTTTGACACACATGGCTTAATCGTCATTTATCTCGTCACTCTCATTAATCGTGCGACCGTGTCGCATGGAGTACGTGTAGTAGGTGACCTTTGTCACATTACGTATCTCTCACAGAGTCGTTTCACGACGTCGAAGCACCCGGTGCCTCGAAAAACATGTTCATTGTATCTGGTCGGCCAGATGACGTGGTATGGCCAGATTAGTGAGACGAGTTCCAGCGGTGTCCAGTTTAAATCGTCAGAGATTTAGAAAAATTTCAAATTTTGACCGAAATTACCTTTTTGCTATTTTTCAGAAAATTAGATTTTATCGGGGTTTCACAGTTAGAAACCTGGACTTGACACTTTTCAAATTTGTTCAAATGCTAATTTAACAATGGTTTAATCCAACATGTATAGAAATTGTATTAGAAACCTGGACTTAACACCCTTTAAGTTTGTTCAAATGCTAATTTAACGATGGTTAAGTCCAACATATATAAAAACTATGTTGAAAGCGGGTGTGGCTTTCGAGTTTGTTCGAAATTAATGCTTAGCAGCGAGCGGGTTTGGGAGGAAGTCGAATTCTAAATTTACAAGGATTGAATAACTTCTTCTTTACAACACATCATATTTCTTTTTTTGGGTTTTAACAAAAGAGATTAAATTTGTAATATTTTTTGGATTTTAATGCATTAAGAGGTAATTTTGTATAAAATGGGTATATTTGAAGGTTATAAAAGTAAGGGATTAGTTTTACAAATAACTTTTAACATACCCTTTTAAATAATTCCCCTCTAATTTTAATATAATATAAAAAAAACAAATATTAAAAATAAATGCTAAACAGAGACAGGTATGAAACTTTTCCCCTTTTAACATGACAGGGGCTAGAATGGGATTACTCCTTCAAGCACACCCTGTTGCTATCCAAGCATTCAAGGCTCCTTTGGTAGTGTTTATGTCTATTAATTCTGCAGAAGTTGGTGCTTTGGGTTTGCACTTTGCCATGTATCACTAAACAAAATAAATTGATTCAACCATACACACTGTTACATTGAAGCCCAGCAACGTGCAAACCTAAATGCATGGCATGCCCATCATTCTTCTGAATCATATGGGTTTCTTTGAAAAGCAGGCACCGCTCTCTCTGACTTTTCCCGGGGTGATCAGCCCCCCAACTCCTCATGAATTGCTATTGCTTGACGTACCAAGATGGCACACTGATCAAGAAGAATCATGATGTTGAATTCAAGAGTTGCCTTCCAAGACGCTAAAAATGAAATTTATCCACATAAAGAAAGACTTCCAATCTGAGCAACCATTTTCATTCCTCCTTTTTTCCTTTTCTCCACAAAAAGAATACAAGAAGAAAAAGTGGGAGGATCTACAAAGAATACAAACATATCATGTGAAGGTATTAGATTGCACATGTACAAAGACGGTGAAGAAGAAATCTCAAGAGAGGAATATGCTCCCTCCCAAAAGCCAATTACGAGGGATCTCCATCCTCTCCATTTATCAGCAATAGTAATCTCCCATTTCCTTATTAAAGAACTGAAGCTTTGTGAATAATAAATAAGAATGAAATAATGCAGTTCATGAAGACCATTGATCAGGTACTGCTAGAAAATATGTAGTCATCGCTTTTCTGAATCTTCTCTTGTACTGTATGGGAGAAATGATAGTCGGGGAAGCATTCATTGGACCACCAAGTATACCTGATGCCTTCACCCATGTCTCCAAGTGCTTGTCCCATGTATACTGCCTCATGAAATCAATGATCCCTAAAACCAGTTCGTTCCGCTCATCATCCACCCCAACCAGCAGTGAATAGTCCATGACGTCAACAGACTGAAGAAGCATAAGAAAAATGATTAATGATATGATTAAAAACATGTACTGCCAAACAAAGCATGCCCCATCAGTAGGTCTCTTTAAAAAATTCATGATTTTTTTTTTTTTTTTTTTGCAATACAAATCAATTCTGAAAATATATGAAAACCACAAATGTCAGAGACCCTGACAGTTTCCCTAAATCACACAAACCTCCCTTCATGCTTTATACTGTCCACCACTCATCTCCAGGCGTTTTCAAGTGAAACCGTTTGTCATAGGCCAAATAAGAGACACATATACAAGTTTTTTTGACCTAACAGGGTTCCAAGTACATGAATAACGGGCAAAATAGTGTTGACAAATGCTCATTTTCAACAAAGAAACAGATGCAGAGTTCAAGTTTCAGAAACCTATAATAGGTCTCCTAATTAACCAACTGAATTGTGATGATAACCAAGAACTATTTATAATCTTGCCCTAGTTTCATGGAGAAAAATTGATGTCAAACGATTCTATAGCAATACTGGAAAGCTTTGATGCATTTGCATTGATGAATTGTGCTAAAAAGTTTACCGCCAAAAAGGATGTATCATTCCAAATAGCTCTCTCTAAGCTTCTCTTTGCCTTGCTTCCAAGAAATATGGGATTTGTACGAAGTGTTTCCAATAGATTCAAATCTAGCAATACTTTGTTCACCCCAGTTGTATCTGCATTGTAGCGAATCATTTTAAGAACCCTTGAGATCATAGACTCTTGATATATTTCTTTTAAAAAAAAGGTTCTCCATCACCATCAAATCCATTTTTGTTTCCTTTCCACCTTTCATGTGTTTGACAGTCACCTGCCAATGGACCATTAAATCAAAATCACCAGAGAACAATTAGTATTTGCACTCCACCATGAGTCTACACATGAAAATATTGAAGAACGGGCCTAACCTGATAAATACCAAGAATTTTAGCTAGGCAAGTTGGGCTTCCTGAGGTAAGAGAATGTGTCAAATATTTAAAGTACTCAGGTGCAAATTCTTCAAAAGAATCCAACTCTGTCTTTGTGACTTGTTTAATAATGAATCTCTCATCCAATGACTTAGCAAAATACACATTGCTCTTTCCCCCTTGTGCACTCCACCTTTTGCAACGGCTTAAGGAACGTACAAAATCCACTTCATTAGGGCAGCATTTCTTTCGAAGTTTGTCAAACTGTTTTGCAAAATAACAGGTGACAGAAAACTTCACTTTGCCCCCAGCAGTTGAAGACTCATCCCCAAAGGAAATTCGTAAGTGAGGAGATTTCTTGCTGTCTGTAAACAGGGTTCCCACTGCTGATGAAGGATCTTCAGACCCATAACTTCCATAATGGATATAATCCAAGTCTAGAGAGCCAAAAGACTGCCAAGCTGAGGTGGAAACATAGAATCTTCTTTGGTAACTCATTGGAACTAAGGGCATATGATATTATGCTAGTGGGTTCATTGTCATAAACAGCAATAACTAAATTACCATGGCCTGTTTTTGGAAGGAGCAGCCTGGCCCCTTCAGCCATAAGAGATGAAGAAGGGAAAATTGAGGATGTTGAATTTACCTTATGTGCCTCCCGTGGAGATAATTGAGAGTAAGTCCTCATTACACTAGAAACAGGATCCCTGACCATATGCCTATAATCACCAGAAGCATGGAAGGACCTAAGTGTAGACAGATGCAAAGAAGAGGGAGGCAATCCTTTACGGATTCTTTCCTGAACTCTCACAGCAGAATCAAAGGAATAGACTCTCATTGGTGACATTAGCCTTCTAAAAGGTGGGGTATCTGTTTGGTTAATTTGCCCGACAGAACCAGCTTGGTTCCCATCTGCATTTAGTGGATTCACAAACTGAGGCTTCATCAGAAGTTGATCTGTGCCTGTCCATGCAGAATCTATTTTGTCAGAGAGATTGGATGCAGGGGATGAGATGCTTTCCGAAAGTGTTTGGTTTTTTCCATCCAGGTATACTTCCTCCTTTCTGTTATCATGGCATGAGGTCAACACAGATTTTTCAGGAACCTGGGGATCAAATAATGGTGGATTAATCTCTCTCTTGCGCTCCAACAAGACATCATTCCTGTGAGAATCCTGTATTTTTGAAGACTGAGTAACATTTTCTTCATGACAGTAGTCAAGCTTATCATTCTTGATAAATGAATCAGTACCACAGTCTTTAATTTCAGCATGAGATGCATTCCCCTGTTTGTTCTTAGAATTCCCCTGTTTGTTGTTAGAAATAGAAAATCTTGTTTCAAGGAGAGAATCCAATGAACTAAGCCGTTGATCCCAAACATGTGAACCAATAAGGAGGGAACGTCTCAAGCAGTTGAGTTCCAGAATGTCCACTGCCACTTGACCTGCTGGTGAAGCCTCTATACCAGTTGGCTGCAGCAAATTCTATTTAGAAGCAAGGAAACTAATCAAAATCAGATAGAGACATTACTCTAAAACATGAATTGTAAACAGAAAATAAAAAAAATAAAAAAATAAAAGGACAAAGTTATATAAGAAGCACTTTAGGGGGTTGACATGAACTCAGAGTCCTATAGTAACAAAAATACATTGATATATAAACCAGCCTCTAATCTGAACTTACATTGTAATCATTTCTTTCCCTATTCAGCAGATCTTTCAGCTCCATGATATGGTCATCTAAGTCACTTTTATCTGGAGCTTCATTTCTGAAAGACGTAGATTTATGTTCAATTCTACTGAGCACATCAGATATTTCCACATACAGAGTTTCCATTTTACTCAAAAGCTGAGAAGGAAAAAGGAAGACGATGGTTATAAAAATAGACATGTCAAAAATACTGATTAGTTCTATAGTTCCTGTCTAGTTAATCAAGGGCAGAGCAGCCTTAGACCCATAATAGTACCTCTGAAGCCTCTTTCCTTATCCACTCTTGTTGAACATGGCCATTGAATTCAAGCATTGCTGGGGGCAAATGGACAGAAAGAATATCAATGGGGGAATAGCGAAAGAATGCAACCATACTCCCAAACCTGTAAGAAAAATGAGAGTTTCTAACAATTGTCATAAGTACACTCAACAATTAGAAAATTGATATCAAATTACAAATTTAATAGCATATACCCATAGAAACGGAGGCAATCCCTTTGTAAAGAATGACCACAAGTTGCAACACGATTAGCAGTTGCATGGTTCGAAAAGCTTAGTTCCAAGAACTTTCCAAAAGAAAGTCCCCATGCAGCATCAGACATAATCACCCTGCGAGTTGCTGGTGGAACTCCATCTATTTGGGCACACCTTAGGCATCGATGCCACATCCATATTTTTCCATCCCGCTCCCCAGGTAGCTTCATGGCAGGAAGGCGTTTTACATTGATCGTAAGACTTCCTTGCTGATGGATATAACATTGGACATGGGCATCGGCAGGCTCTCTACAGTATGAACAGCAAGATGCCTGGGAAAAATAAGCATTGTTAGCTTATGATAACTAGCATCAAAAAATAGACAGCATATAGAGAAACTGAAAGGAACTTACTTGATCAAAGAGATCATCACGAAGATATCTTCCAAGAGGCTTGTCAAAACGGCCATAAAACTTTATACGCATAAGTCTAGAGCGTTCACATACGGTTCCTTTCAGCACACAACGGCTGGAAAATGACACTAATATGCTATGATGGCTGTCAGTACCAGAGAAGTATTCACTTGACAATTCATTTTCATCAGCCTGTTCAGGCTTGGCCAATTCATGAATTTCCCCAGGTTGCATCTCCTCTTGGATCATGGTTTCCTGCAAGTCAGGTTGTGAATGATCTTTAAAATCAGCAGGAAGCACAGTGGGCCCCCTTAAATCCATGAATTCGTTCAAAGAATATGACTCCAGACCCACAATGGCTGCCAAATCATCACTGTGTGCATCAGTGGGTATATTTCCAACTCTACCATCCATTGAGGCAGGAGATATAGGAGACATGGGACCAGGATTGATATGCTCCAATGAGGACTCACATCCTCCAAGTTCTGCATTGACACCAACAGATCCTTCCTCTCCAGTAGGGGCCTCAGTGGCTGCTTGACAAACAGTAGAGGCAGCACAATTAGGGATTGATGAAATGACATTATCAGCAGTTGTCCTATCTGGTATAGTAATAGATGGTTTCAGGGTCATCTTAGGCAGACTAGCACCCTCATCAGCTAGGAAAGAAGTCTCAAGGGATAAATGATAGGCTGCAAACACTGCATATTGAACAACATGCTTAACTTTCTTCAATTCTTCGCGACATGCACCCTTCAGCAAAACCTACATAAGGAAGCACAATAATTTGGAGACACATCGATGGAAATATAGAAGACCTGTTTACTATGAGAAAAAAGGGCAATAACAAAATAATGACTACAAGCATGCAAAAATTGTCACACACACACAAAAGCATCATAAAAGTTTATTCTCTTATAGAAAAAAACAGTAAATATCTTCAAAACGAGGAGTCATAACTCCACACATGTTGATTCAATTTAAAGAAGTAATATAAGTTTAATACATCCATGCTCCCCATCCCATTGGGGATACACACAAAATAAGACTACCATTGAAATAATGTTTATAAACCTATACTAATAAGAGAAAAACGTATTTAAGGCCAAAAGAAGATACAGAAGATAACCTGGGAAAGCTCTAATATTACACTCTAAATGTATGCTTTTAAATCCTTGTTTGTTGTATTGATTATGAAAAATTCTACAAACTTTTTCAAAAATGTCATCTAACATATTTGTTACATGCCAGAGTGGCAAAGGATCGACATGAAGATAATCAATGCCATTTATAAAAAGTCAAAAATACAAATAAAAATGATGTAACACCACAATTAAGAAATATAGATTGTAACGAAATATGGCAAATATGTTCGAGCAGACGTAAAATGCAAGAATATAAAACTTACAAATTGTTTACTTTTTCATCCAAAAATATAAAATCTATAACTTGGGGAAGAGAAATATAGATACATTTTGCAGACAACATGCACATGCGCACACACACATAGAAGAGTGTGAACAGTTCAATAGTCCCAACTCAGTCCATATAGATAAACCTCAGTAAACAGTTTAATAGTTCTTAGGTTAGAACACAGTCAATGGTACACTCTGTCATGATGAAATAAAATGGAACTCGTAACTTGTCAACAGCGGGTTCCAAGCAACAAAACTTCATGACTCATTATTATTTTTTTTTTTATCAGTAACTTCATGACTCATTATGTCGCTAAAGGTTCATATCATAGGGCTTGATATGAAGTGAATCTATACATATCACTGCTCAAAGAACCACCTCAATGACAACACACATGACAATATCTTATTTTGTTATCATATTTTCCAAACTTTTAGATGCAATAAGAATTTGAAACATTAAATTGAGATAAAGAAAACAATACCGTGCAGCCTAAACGCCTTGGACAACCCTCAAAAAACATCAAAGTTTTAGATGGTTTCTTGTTGAATTGACTGGCAGTCTCAAGTTCTTCTGACACTCTCTCTACTCGGAAGAGTTCACAGTGTCCCAACCGCGTCATTGAAATATCATCAAGTGATGGAGTAATAAGAGCTCCAGTGCATCGAGATATGCGCTCGAGTAGTGGCCTTTTAACATTTAACACTAACGATATATCCTTTGCCAGCAGATATTCTTGTGCATATGAAGATACACTTTTTTCTACCAGAAGAACATTTGTACGATGAGCCTCTATCTTTGAAACAATCATCTTGAGATGATCCATTTCCTATCAAAAATAAAAAATCATTTCAGTATTCTAATCTTTATGTGAGAATAAGAAACTTTGGAAGTCAAGAAAAGAGACCTGTTGCAGTAGCGTATCAAAAGATGCCAACTGGTTCGGAACTTGCTACAAATACTCAATTATATCTAAAATAAGTAATCTAGGGGTTTTGTATTGTGAAGTCATGCGCTTGTGTTTAATGTTTTTTGTACAAACTACTCCCTTAATGAGGGTGCTGCACACAATTCATTTGATAAAAATAAAATAAAACTACTAAACTGTTTGAAGACATAAAGCAGTAAAATATTTGGAGTCTACTAAAAAATTTAGGGCATATCATACCTCTCATGTGGACTTCCTGATGTTATACACTTAACCTTTACATAAGCTCCGGGATCCATACTGCCTCCTCTACTAGTATCTGGTTTCACAAAATTAGCAGCCTGCCAAGCCACTGTTGCAACAATGTCAAGCCACTTATCGATATTATCCTCTGCACCTACCTTGATACCCTCTCCCTGTAATAGCTGTGACACAAGAGCCCTAAAATGCCCCTGGACCACAGCCCTCAGGGGCTCCTTGTGTCCCTCATTCTGTTTCTCCTTTGCTGGGAACATACTTCCAAGGCTGGTACTAGATGAGAACATTGCTCCTGATTCTCCAACATCATCATCTTCATCATCATATTCAAAAAAATCATTCTCTTCCTCATCATCTTCATCGTCTGGTGGTGGAGGAAACCAAATAGAGTATTGTTTCAAAAAAATCCAATGGCTTTACGACTTCTATTGATTGAAATATTGCCAAATCATCTGAGCAATCATCAGTATTCTCTGGATCCTCAGTCCCATCCGCAGGCCTTCTTAAAATAGCCACAGAATCTTGAACAAAGGAACCATCATTTGGAGCCCTTGGGCTTCTCTCTCTCTCTTGCTGTACAGAATGCCCAACTCTATTAGAAGTAAAATCAATCCTAGAGGGGCTGTCCGAAGGACTTGATCCCACTGACTTGAAACTGTAAAACTCATGTCTAGCACTAACACTACTTGTATCTATATCTGAATTATCTTGATAATATTCACTCGACGGGCTGAAGTAGTGCCTCCTAGAATCCTCAGCCTCTTCTTCATCACTCCTACATCCATTGAATAGATATTTATTAAATGGGAACTAAAACCCCCCAAAAAAGAGTACAACTGAAACAAATTCAATATAGACTAATGGGATATCTTGAAACCGCTTGAAATACTTCTAACTTTTGAGTTCTACAATTTTTGGAAAGGCTGAGATTCTTATAGATATAATTGTCAATGAAAAGAAGAAAATATATGATTAATGTTAATTATTGAATCTTGAGGGGGAAAAACATGTTATCAATAATCATTTAACATGACAGGAAAAACAAAACAAAGTAAAACTCAATTCAAATGTAAGCCACACATTATGATGCCATTCACTTCTATACAATTTTCAAACTGCCCGTAGTAAATCTAATCGCTTTCTAGATGGGACACTAGCAATTTACCTGCTATAAAAGCGGGGAACAGACACTGGAGATGGATAGCCACTGTTTGAGGTCACACTGCTGCTGGTTGCAACACGAGGAGAAAAACCGAAATCACGGGCTTCAAGATAGCGGGCAAGCCGATCACTGTGAATCAACTCACTATTCACAGTACCATCAGTTCTTTCATCACCAAAACAAGGAGAAGGTGGTTCAGGACTTTCTCGAGGAGAGGCAGAAGGATGGATTTTCTCACTATACTTCCTCCACCCTCGTGCCTCAAACCTTCAGAACAAAACTTGCAGGACTTATCTTTTCTTCACTGGATGCAGCAATAAGATTGGCCCATGCATCTCCCACAGCATCAAGGCACAGCTTTTGGCAGTGATATCTAATCCAGAACTCTGAAAATTTTGTATCACACTCGCTACACATTTTACGACTGTTATAAGGCATCTCGTTTTCCCGAGACAAACAAGACCGATGACTTCCTCTCCAAGAAATCCAAGACCTAACCTTCTCTATCAAATCTATTAGTGAACGATCCGGTATTCCCATAGAAAGTAATGCCCCCAACAATTATAATAACCCGGTCACCTCCTCCAACCAAATACCATTTCAACTTCTCTACTTCTAATTAAACATTTCTTTTTCTTTTTTATCTTGAGAAAGAAAAAAATCTACACCTCGACCTAAATTGATCCGATCCTTCAGTTTGAAGACAAAAACGAAGAGAAAAGTGAAAATTATGTAGAACCCCACAAAAAAAAAAAAAAATCGATGGGTATAATTTAAACTCTTATAGGAACTGAGTTCGGTTTCTCTTTTTACTTTTTTTTTTTTCTAAAGATTTCCTCCAGGAATCACAAAATTATCCCGCCGGAGGAAATCAACAACTACGAACAATCCTACCTATATACACGAAATTTGTCCTCTCACTAGTTATCAAAACAACAACAACAAAAACAACACAGATTAAACTACCAAGACGATAAGCTCATTCAGAGACGCCCTTTAGCAATCCAAGAATTATCAGAATGCAACCCCGTGAAGTTATCAGCATTAGAAACAAATCAAAAGTAAACCAAAACCACCACCACCCCAATGGTCAACAGGAAGAAATCAAAGTCAAGATCTGAAGCTTTAGAAAAAAAAAGAAAGAGAAGAAATGTAGAAGCAGAGAAGTAAGAGTGCAGGACAGGACAGATGAGAGCTAAAGTTGCGGAAGAATGAGAATCAAGAGAAGAAAAAGAAGGAGTACAGAGAAGCTTCCCTTTCTACCGGAATCGGCTCCGATCTCCAACAAAGCAACCATCGTCTTCTTTTTCATCAATCCTTTGCGCCCCCTACCTCCCCGTCACCCGCCCCCCTCTCCCTTCAATCCCTCTTCCCCTAACCCGCCATTATAATATTATTATACCTTTTCGTCCTATTTTCTTAATTATCTCCTCATGTTTAAGGTTTTAATTACTATTAGATATTAATAATTAATTGAGTGCATTTTTTCCCCCGCTTTTTTTTATTCTCTCTCCTCCAGTGATTGGTCACATTTCTCAAGTGTTAAATTTATTAATTTATTATTTTTTAAATTCCTGAGCCAATGGTCAGCATCAGTGAACAAAAGAATTAAGAATTAGACTGCCCCAGTCAGCACCAGTACATGGATTTGGAAATTGGTTTTTTTTTTCCTTTTCTCTCTCTCTCTCTCTCTCTCTCTCTCTCTCTCTCTCTCTTCCTATTTAACCTTCATTTGTAGCGCGTGCATACACGCCTCTGGTGACTGACTGTTTACAATTACCGTCAAGGAGTTGGTGGGCGTATCGTATAGCACGCGGCACGCGTGTGCGGCCACCTAATGCTTGGATTCCTCCCCCCCCCCGCCCCCTTTCATTTCTTAGATTTTTCAAATTTTTTAAATACTTTCTTTGAAAAAACCTTATACGCCGTATCTCTCCCAATTATCTTTCCATAACCAATTTGTTTTTTTTTATCGGATATTTTCCTTTTTTTAATATTAGATTTTTTTTCCTTTTATGTATGATTGAAAAGCATAACAAATTTTAGTGGTTTTTTTTTTTTTTTTAAATTGTCACATATGCCTATACCAATTTATCCTTTATGCCATAAGTGAATTTAATGTCTAAAGTATGATAATTGGGATAAATTTTTTATGTTTTTTATATTAATATGGGAAGTTCTAAATAATTTCATGGGGGGTTTTAGTGTCCAGAAATGAATAATTGATTAAATCTTTAAGAGTTCAAATCATTAATGATATAAAGTAAATGGAACTCTCAATTAAACTTAACTAATAAGCATGAATATGATATTTCTTTTTTCTTTTTGAAAATGATTATAATATTTCTAGATATTAGCTTTAACCTTGTTGAAAATATATAGGATTAAAATGTTCCATTCTTTTACTTATTTGAGCTAGACATCTATGACTAATTTAATTCAAGTTGAGAACTAAAATCTTTACCAGATGACACTGAATTGGGTAAGTGGATGAATGGGCATACAATAGGAAGCCCCACCACCATATGCGAATAGCTAGGTGAGAAGGAGAATAAGGAATGAATGAGAAGAGAGAGTCAGAGTGGTGGGGGTGTACAAAAAAAAACATCAAGATGAGACAGCATGACATGACATGGCATGGCATGGGGATTTATCATAGAAGATTTGAGGGAGAGGGGGTCGGTTTGGAGTTCGGACGTTTAGTAGTAGGGTTTAGTGTGGCATATTTGGTTTGGTGAGAGGACAACATCTGCCAATGTATGCCTAAAGATGGGCCTTTTTTTCTTCAGCCTCCCCCTACTTTCCACATACTTTATCTCTTTGCCTTTTCCATGGTTTAACAATAACAATAATTTTTCCGACTGTCCCTATTGTTTTTGGTTTGGCCATTTTGGAGTTTCCTTCCCTTATAGTCTTAGGTACACCCCACTGGCTTAAAAAAGTTATATCATTTCATAATCGATAAATCCCTTCAAGGATAAGAGCATACCCAGCCGCCCCTAGGGACATTTCATGCTGGTCATCATCATTCATGACTCACCTCCATGTGTGTGTATTTGAGATAGAGAAAGGAAGAAGACTTTCTTGATTTTATTTTCATTTTTGGGTTGTTGATACTTGATTGTATAAAGGGAATCTACAATCTTCCGCTTTATCAATAATTTTCTCAAATTCAGCCTACCTATGCCCATACTGTATTTCATGATTCATCACGTCTGACTGCCTGACTAAGACCCAAGTGTAAAACCCTATTATTCCATGTTTTTGTCGGCTTAAACCTGGGAAAAAAAGTCATAATCATACCAGTCCTTTCAGTAATTATGCATAAAATTGAATCATGGGAAGAAAAATAAAAAACCTCGCCGAAGATCTTTTTCTTTTTAAAATTTTTTATTATTATTATTTTTTTTTGAAAGATTTTATTTTATTTTTTATTTCCTTATGATGGAGTGAAGAAATGGGTACTGTGATGTAATAGGTTATACCGTCGTCATCCACTTTCTAGAGCAAAATTATCACTTAAGCTAAATAGCAAAGCACCAGGATCTCGTAGGGGGTATCTCACAATAGTATCATCATGATTCATAACATTACATATATATAACAAGTTTAGTGAATGTTGGGCTTTCATTTCAATGATTCCTTCTTAGAATGTAGAAAATGGTATATATTATTTTCCAAAATGTTGGTCCAAAACACAACCTTATGACATGACTCCGCCCACTAGCATTGGTGTCTAATCAGGCATGCGTTCAATGTCTTAAAATATTCATAAATTTCTCAATATCTTGATGGAAGGCAACCGCCATGCAAGTTGACAAGGCTTCTAATGTGTTCTAATTATTTTTTGTTCATCATCTAATGCTTACAACATTTGAAACGAGATGGTATCTTGAATTCTTTATTTGAATCAAGTTACATAGAGTATTAATTAAATATTTAAATACTCCTCTTGAAAAAGTCCAACCGCTTATTTTAATTTTTTTTTTTCTAACTCATCTTCCTTAACAATTCTTCATAGATCTCCGAAAAATTTTCCACTAATCCCTCGGTTTCCACTTTCCATTGAACATATTAAAAGAGTGGGAAAGAAGCATGAGTCAGAGATTCAGAGGACTCAGACCCATTTCACAGAATGAATTTTATAGGTTGCGGAGCTCTTTATAAATGAAATACCATATTTTTGTTACTTGAGCTCAAATCCTTGCAGATGCCTTTATCTTTTACAGAGATGAAGGTTACTTGGGCTGAAATATTCTTCACATGAGTGCTTTTTTTAGCTTTTAGAAAAAGGAAACAAAATGAACTCTTTCTTTTTTAAAAATGCAGCTACAGGAAGGCAATGAGAAATTGCCTTCAAGCCCTCAAACTAATGGGGGTTGGGAAAGGTGGGTTTGACTTTATAATGGCATTGATTTAAGAGGGAAAAAGGCATATTTAAGGGGGTTATGTTATGAAATGAAACCAGCTCAATTAGGGTGAGTAGGTGAGATCTCGAGGCACATGGTGGATTGAAAAAAAACAAGATGGGCTTTCTGGTTTGCTGCATTTCTTTAAAGTAGGAGATGGGCATCGACAGGTTCTGTTCCTCCTAACTTCATACCTTTTCATTTAATTACGCCTTACCTACTTAAACATTGCTTCACAGTTAAGGTCTTTTCTTTAGAATAACTACAGAAATGAATCTTAGAACCCATCCCCCACTCCTTTTCTTTTTCTTTTTATCTTTTCCTAGCATCAGCTTCCTTATCTTACCTAAAAGCCTACTCCAAACTTTAATGTTGCAGATAGGAACTTATTGTAACAGAGTGAGGACCGTAGAAACTGGAAAGAATGGTATTAGTAGTTAAGGAGCAGACATCACCATTAGCTGGAAAAGATATTATTTACTTGCCAGACGGAAAAGGATGTGATGGAAACTTGTTCGGTATACGAATTCACGGTTCTTGCAGTTGCTCAAGTTGCGTTTTAATAAACCATTTCTATAACAGGGTCGTTTCAGAGGAGGGGCTAAGAGAACAAATTCTCCAGAAATCACAAAAGTGCAATAATGATTTATTCAAAAGTTCACCTCACAATGAAGGCCAAGTAGAAGGGATGCCTGCGCCTTTGGACAAGAATCCACAAGAATGATGAGTGAAACTCACCTCTTCATTCTAAGCTACCTTTTAAAGGATTGACTTAATTAATGGACAAACATCTGTGATTTAAAGAACTGGTGTTGACAAAGTGCTGGAATCTCAAATAAAAGAGTGATTTTAGAGGACAGCGCTTTGCATCTCTCGTGATTTGTTGGACAGAAGGCAAAATGATCGATCTCCCACTTCCACTTCTGAGAATTGCGCAAAGAAAAGACAGATGAAGGATAATCATGCTCTGTTGGTCCGCCTTCCAACTTCAAGCGCAAGCTCTGTGTCTATTTTGGAGGAGATGTCAAGTGCTTTCCCAGAATGCATCAATGCACCATTGCAAAAATCAACACAATGAATTACTGCAACGCCTACCAAGAATTTAATACCATGAGCAAGAAATGGAACTGGATTAGTAAAGCCAAAACAGGGACATCACCAAATACCAAATTTTCTCTGAAATTTTGCTTTCAACCAAACCTACATCTTCACAGTGGTATTACTCTCTAACTTGACCATGGGTGTGCTATGACACCAGCTTACAAGTGCTACATGTTTAACCAACCATTCTACCTAATTAAGCAATTCAAGTTTTTTGTCTGCACCAGTTCTGAAATTTTAGATTTTTAATGTTTCACTGTTGAACAGACACTGTTGACCCTTCCCAACCCCTCCCACATTTAATTTTGTCAGCACACAATTTCTTGGGTGTCAGCACATTTAATTTTGTCAGCACACAACTTCTTGGGTGTTTTAACCCAATTGGTATTCATGCATCCCTGCAGCATAGGTCAGATCTAATTTTATGGTCAGCAGCACGTAAAGTAACCCATTCACAAAATAAAATTTGATTTCTCAAACTTAATAATGATCAAAGTGTTCAAAAAACATAATGCATTGACCAATTTTCATCTTTTAGAAAGATTCTTGCAGTAGGAAAAATAATTTATATATCTGCAATATAGAGAAGAATAAGATCAATGTACAGAAATGCTTTTTCAATTCAAAAAAAACATGAAGAGGGAAGAGTGTTAATCAATCAAGTCTACAAATCCAAATAATTGCATTCAATTCCTAGTTACAAATTCATCCTTTGTAATTAGAGAGGTTTAGTTCCAGTAAGAACACACAAGGAAAAGAATATATAATTGCTACCAAACAAGCACCAACTATGATCCTCTCATAATTTAAATGGAAACTCTAAGATGCCCGTTTCCAGCAACTCATCGGGTTACAGATATATATTACCTCTTTCTGTTAAGTGAATTGTTTTGCTGCAATTGTAACTTACAATCCCCGAGCAATAAATGTATCTGTTCTAGGAGTCCTCACCATCAGCGTAGCCTGACTCCCAATACATCACATGCATTCAAGGACAAGGACATTTGCTTTGTTGATGGGTATATGTGCAGCAGACTACAACTCATGGAGCCCTATATCTCACATCAGCAAAACACCCCCCTCGATAGGTGAATCTTTTTCTTAGGTGAAACATTCAACACCCTCACGACTTCCCTATTTTAGCCAAATCATCTCCATGAGACATATTTTGGCACGATCCTACCCATGCTTTTCACCACCCTAACCCATTTTTTCCCTGTAAAATTTTTTGTGGACCAGGGCTTCACATCTTCAGCCTGATTGAAATAATTTACCAGGGGTTCACATCTTCAACCCAATTTTGGGCAGTTGGTGGAGAACCAGCTGACCCAACTTTCCCTTGTAAAAAGGGATATCAAATAGCCACTAGGCCATGCTGCCCATCTATAGAAAAATCTCTACAAGTAATATTATCAAATACACAGCTAGCATATAACAATTATAAATAAAGAAGTTTAAAACTTTAAATAAATAAAAAAGTTTGTCAGCATCAGTAAGATGATAAGCTAATAAAATACATAGTTGTTGAAATATGGATAAAGCTAAATGATCAAATCTTATTTAATTTTTTTTCATAGCCAAACAGGGGCATTTATTAAAAGAGTGCCAAAAAGAGGGGGTAGATCTTCACTCTTGAATATATCTTGTTCTTAGCAATAAAAATATTTTTACCTATACTGTTAAATAAAAATAAGAAATATTAATGTAATTATTTAAGTTTTTATAATTACATTTAGTTTTAACACTATATTCTACATGTTAAGGATGCCATGCCCATATAACAGTTTGATTGAAGTTGAATTACCAATTTTTTTGTAACTCATGATCCAACAAATTTTCTAGTTTAAATGACTGGTCCAGTCTGAAAACACTACTTCAGAGTTAACCAGGAATAGTTGCATCATTACCTAGATATGTATGTCACTCCAGTTTGTCCAATTTTGTGTACTGTCTCAAGAGTCACATTGCCTGATGCCTGTCACCAAAAACATGAGAATAAGTAAAAAAGCATAACACTAGAATTGAAAGAATGCAACTGATAGCCGTTAGAAACTCAGACAATATCCTGGAGCAATGTCAAGGTAGCATTGATATCATTTGATTTCATGATAAGATCGCAAATGAGAACTCTAAAGGAATAGGGTTGAGGAGGCTGCTTCAAGGAAGATAGATAAAACCAATCCCAAACATGAGTAACAGCTTCCATGAGTGGCAATAGGCAGTGCGGCTGTTTTTGGTGACCATCCAACTATAAATCCTTAGCAGCAAAAGAGCAATTACAATTTGGCAAGGATGGCATAACTACAAATGAATAAACAAAAACCAAGCACTAACAGTATTATGATTTGAATCTGAGATTCTTTATGTATGCTCCACTTTTGCAACCTTCTACTCCAAATAAAGGTTTCATCTAGTTAACTTATCACAGTGCAATTTCAGAGAAAATACCTTCCACATCATCCTCAACTAGAGATAAACTACAATCTAGGGTGGCATCACGGGAAGATGGACATTAGTGGGACACCTCAAATTCAAGCATAGTGTTACTAGGAGCAGAATCAGAAATCATAACCCTAGCGATCACAGCTATTTTGCAAATTACTAGTATGGCAAGCATTAGAAATAAAAACAAAAATTAATTCACTTGAAGATAAGGAGCTACCTCAGTCTCAAATTTCCCTTTGATCAGTTCCACAGCTTCCTTAAACATAGACACATCAACATCACCATTATCCAGTGGGACAATCATATTATTCAACATTATCCGAGCCAAAGAAGTTTTTGTTTTAGAAGCATATTCTAATACATCCTTTATTTCCTCCAGAGTTCTAGTTTCAATCTGTGAAAAAGTAAATCTGAATACATTTGTTATTTGCCACTAAGTAAATATGAAGTTTGTGCAAGGACTCACCTAATACATGCCCATTAAGTGTGAACACACATAAAAACTAAAGTTTGGTTTCCAACAAATGTGAGGAAAAATACAACGTAATAGGAAATAGCAAAGAAAAGTGAAAAAAAAAATAATAATAAAATGTAAAGGAAAAAAATAGCCTTAAGTCAATAAATTATTTTTATATATTACTTTTAACTCATTTTACTTATTTTTCCTCTTCTATGTAAAGAGTTAACAATTTAGAAAAGCATAAATTTTCAACTATTTTTTATAACAATTAATTTTTTTAGTACTTTATACAGTGAAACCAAACATGAGAAAATAATTTTCATTAATATTTGTTTTTCTCTTTTTTAGTACTTTCCGGAAACCAAACACAACTTAAGATATTCTAAGATATTTTAAAGGCAGGTTAAATCAAGATAAGCAGACATTATCCATTTCACCAAAAAAGAGGGAAAAAAAATTAATAAGTGAAGTAGCCAATGAACAATATAAAATCTGAACAAGAGCCATCACCTTTGCTATGGGAGAGGAAAAGTGTAGAAATGAAGAAGAAGAAGAAGATACCTCATGAGTTCAGGAGCTTTACTTCAACCTCCATTCGGAGATTCCTTTTCTCTAAATACGAGTCCACCGATTTGAGGGCATTTGTGACACCTCTAGCAATTGATATATTTATGAGAACCATATCAAATAAACCCATTTTGTGATTCCTTCCTCCACCAATTAATACCTGCAATTGGAGATTCCTGGAGAATGTTAGAAAAATCAAACAAAGAAATAAAAAGAACATAAACAACAAGTAGATTTCAGTGAGAGAATGGGTGCATTACCGCCCCTTATCCGCAAGCGTGAAACCTGGTGGTTTCCTAGTCTCAAATGGTGCGGGAGTGTCGTGCGAGAATGATCATTCAAAGATAATAGATACATGGGAACATCCGGACGTCGATTGTGTTTAATTAATTAACATCTGACATTCATTGGGTTAAGGTAGGAATAAATGTCTAATACGCCAAGTTTGAACAAATCTCTTTGTATTATGAGTGAGATATGTAGTCATATAAACACAGCTGATGAGTATAGACAGACAAAACTCAGATAAAGTGAAAATAATACCAATCCTTACTCAAAAATTTAAGTATTACAAATAAAGATTACAATACTACTAAGTAATAATCTACTATAGTAGTAAAAGTCCCTATACATATGCTTGAGTATCAAAAAAAAAAAAAAATTACTTGTATCAATACAAGTTTCACTATAACAAAAAATATTACACAACCACTTCTATTACAAAAAGAATAGGGTCCTACAAAGGGGCTCCTAAGGCTGTGTTGGCCTTGACGAATGCAGGATGTCCCTAACAACTTTTTCAGCACCTATATGGATTAAACGCTCATGCTAAGCTTATAGCTTAGTGAGGAAAATACATAAAAACAAAACCACTTAAATTTTTTGAAAAATACAAATTTTACTTTTATTATACCTCTAAACTGTAATAATTACTAGGACATAATTTGGGGTGTTCTGATTCTCTCACCTTAAAAATTTTGTCGCCGAAATTAAATGCACGAATAAAAAAGTTGCGAATGCGTACTATAGCGTAATTAAACACGGCGCCAGAGAAATAGTTTCTCACATGCCATGGTGTTGCCAGAGCACTTTCACCAACGGTATTTGTTTATTCACTTAAGCTACTTCACTTCACGAGCGAATAGCCTTTGAAATCACTTCATCATCTGAGAAATCTGTTGCACTTGTACTTCTTGTCTTGGCAGGATATGCGATTCACCTGAACGGTATTTCCAAAGCATAAACACATGGAACACATCATGCAACTTGGCTAACTCTGGAGGGAGTGTCAACCGATAGGCCACTAGTCAAATTCTTTCTAAAATCTCATATGGGCCAATGAATCTTGGACTCAACTTCCCTCTCTTTCCAACTATATCTTTTTCTGCAATTCAACATCACCCTTTTGGGCATCAACTATCATTTGCTTCAAAACAGGTTGAGCCTTTAATTGAGCTAATAACATTCCATCTGGCGTTATTCTCCATCTACTTAACTACAGTGCTAAAGCTGACACCGTCTTTCTACTTAAGGCATCTGCCACCACATTAGCTTTTTCTAGGTGGTAATCTATGATGCAATCATAATCTTTAAACAATTCTAGCCCTGACGTTGCCTGAGTGGGTTTCCATACGTATTTAACAAATACTTGAGACTTTTATGATCTGTATAAATTCTGCATTTTTCACCATATAAGTAGTGTCGCCATATCTTCAAAGCGAATACTACCAAATCATGTGTAGGATAATTCTGTTCATGTGGCTTCAACTATCTGGACCACTAAATTGTAACGCCCCTTACCCCATAATTAAGGCAAGTGAGGGGACGCCACACAAAGTTGAGACTTGTAAACTTGTCTTTGGAAAATAATTGAGAACAACTCAAGCAAAAAGTCAAAAATGACATAATCATACTTCAAAAGCCTGAATTATAAAAATTCCAGACTACGAAATATATCACTAAGTAATACTACCACCATAGTGGTGTTTAAAAAGTCCTGTACATATGGTCGAGTCTCAAAAAAAAAAAATTACTTGTATCAATACAAGTTTTACTATAACAAAAAATATTACAAAACCACTTCTATTACAAAAAGAATAGGGTCCTACAAAGGGGCTCCTAAGGTTGCGTTGGCCTTACGAAGCGTCGCGGATGTCTTTATTGACTTAGCGACCTTCGTGGATTAAGCAAATGCTAGCTTATAGCATGTGGAAGAAAATACATAAAAACAAAAACACTTAAATTTTTCGAAAAATACAAATTTTACTTTTATTATACCTCTAAACTGTAATAACTACTAGGGTAAAATTTGGGGTGTTACATTAAGTATTAATCATGTTCTTCTAAGTAGCCCTTCAAGTCTGCCTTAGGTGGCAAAGGGTTAGGGTGGGGATCTGAAGTTTACAGTTTGAGCAAGAAAGGGTATTTACCTATCAAAAAATCATATTATTCCTAGTATATCTGCAAATTTCCAAGCTTGCTTCTATCAGACAAAATGACCTAAACTTTGAGACTGCAATAACAAAATAGTGCAAAACTCTTGAAAGGATAAAGAGACTCATTGAACATCTTAAAATTTGAAGAATTTTAGTTTTACATAAATCCTGTTTATTTATATTTCCCGAGTCCCCGACCGTTACAATCCACATCAAAGAAGATTTCAGAAGCCCTTGGGAGGAACATACATTGAAGCTCCTTATTTCCTACTTTCATGGATTTTAGAAGTCATGAAAATTATAATACCTTAGTTAGAGTTGCTATTCCACTCATCCGTTGCATAAAATTTAGCACAACCCTCTCTGCTCTAACAATGTAGTGAGCTTGACCTCCATAAGTTTGAAGGAAAAAAAAGAAGCAAAAAGAAGGTAAAAATGAAAATAATTCTTGAGATATTCACTAAAGAAACCTCTGCTTTTCAAATTTACCATGTACTTTGCCAAACTTCAGTCCTTTATGAACATAATCTCCATCCTTTTGGGACCACTCCACCTAATATCAGGATGCACACTAAATATGACAAGGCAATGAAACAACACATCATCCAAATACCAAAAGCTTCACCATCTCAGTACCTTCAGTGAAGGATCAACTTCATTAAATACCATCTCTGCAAGAGCAATTCCAGCTATGATCCCATCCTCCTTTGCCAAGAAATAGGCTACCACTTCTATGTCATCTGGAATGGTGGCCATACAATGACATCACTACAATGGAACCATTTTCCTTAATAAAATGCATGGATTTGCCACTGAAATTTGATGGCCATAGACACGTCACCTGTCTTGGGCACGCTCAAAAAGGATTATCAAGGAAACTCAAATTTGATAATCAATTCATATTTGTAGAAGCATCTAATCATATATTCAAGACCACAGGCTTCTAAGACAAGTAGATGTCAATCCACAGAGAAACCATAAGCTCAAATAACAGAAAGAAAGGAGCACATAGAAGAAATAAAGAATAAAAATAGAAGATAAGAAAGGAATTAAACCTTGGTCCCCAACATCTTCAGAAAGGGCAAGCTTTATGATGGCTGTCAAATCATATGTACGTTGAGAGGGAGGCCTTATAACCATCGATTCAAATGATATTCTGGTTTCCACGCCAGCCATTTCTACAATCTGCTAACATTATTTTCCAAACAAGATAAAATTAACATATTGAAACATTTTTCCATTTCAATTCTCTCCAACCATATAGGATGAAGACATTGGAATTTAAGTTTTAATTTTTTTTTTCAAATTCTATTAGATTGGTTTTTCATTTTTCCTTCGAATTGCTCCCAACGCAGCCAAAATAAAATTATCCTTCCACAGGCACTCAGAAATTCCAGTCGAAAAAGCTTCGATTTTCATGAAGAAAGATACAGCTAATTTCAGCAGAAAAGATTTCGATTTCCATGGAAAGGAATTTCAGCAACAAGAAATCAAGAATTATATGACAAAACGCAATTTTCTGGCAAATAAAAGTGATGTTGAAGGAGAGTACCTGTTGGAGTAGTTCAATTTCAAGGCTAGAAGCAAGAGTGACTAAGTTAACGATGGAACTTCATTCCTCCAACTGTTGATTAGGCCTGGAGGCTGGAGATGAGAGAGAAGATGTAAAAAACATGGGTTTTATTTTGGGCTTTGTTTGATGGTCTCTTGGGCCTCTTTTGGAGGCCTCTTTTCCCATTTATTTAGATATTTCCGTTGGTTCCAGTTAGGGCTGTACTTGCGAGGTCACCAGAGGAACCGGGGCGAGACCCGAAAGCCAGGCAGAAATGTCAGGAGGCAGAGATATGTCAGTTGACCAGTTTGACTTTATCCAGCGGGCGGTCGAAAATTTTTAATGGAGCGGGTATGGAGAACATGGAGTTCTCCAAGCCCAGAAACCAAGCAAAAACTAATCCCGAATTGCATTGAGCAGAATAAGAGCAATTGATAATTTACTAATTTTATATATATATATATATATATATATATATATATATATATATATATATATATATATATATATATATATATATATATAATAATAATAATAATAATAATAATAATAATAATAATAATAAAGTTTAAAATTATTTTATAAATGAGAATTTAATATTATTTTGATAATTAATTATATAGGCAATTGAACAATTACTAATTGATCACTTAATGTATATATATATATATATATATATATATATATATATATATATATATATATATATATATATATATATATATATATATCATATTGTGTCATTATTATTGTATATGATAATCTAACAATATAATAAGAATTTCAATATTATAAATATAACTTTTTATAGTAAAATTGCTAGTTATGTTCAAATTATTTTAATATGAATATTGAAATAAAACACCCAAAGTGTAATTTAATTAAAAATTTTAATATTATTATAGCTAATATTTTTAACCTATAAACTTCAAGGTTACGAAAATACTAAATATCAAGGTTACTTAATTATTAAATTAAATAAATACTTTTCTAAATAATTATAATCATAATACTAATTTGAGTGTTAAATAGATATAATTTAGATTATTAAATATGGTGAAAAGCTAAGTAGTTTTAACGTAAAGCAGCGTAGTTTGATAAAACTTACAAAAACTTCATCGTTTTATGATGGCAGCGTAGTTTTAATATCAAAACTAAGAACATATTCCATTTTAAGTCCAAATTAAAAAAGAAATATAATATAAGCTGCTTTGTTATAATACTTAAAGATTGCAAAGCGATTCATTTATACAAAGCCCGCTGTGACGCTCACTGGCCCTTGGCTCCGGCGCTGCTCCACATTAGTTTGCAACCTGTCTGCCATTTTGATCGGCTCCTCGCGCGCATCGGGCATCCACGGTGAAAATTTGCGTCGGGATTGAAGGCGCATCACGGTGAGAACGCTTAAATGATTTGTTAAAAGCGGTTTAATTGTGGCGGGTTTCTTTCTGTTTTATTGAGCTTTATGAGGGTGTGTATTGGATTTGTTGGACTTTGTTTTTTTCTTTCCTTTTCTTTGTCTGCTTCACGTGACAATGACTTCATTGAGGTGAAGATTTTCTTTTCTAGCATAAAATTGAATATTAAATTTAAGTAATAGTTAGGAATAAGCATCAATGCAGTAAAAATATTGAATGTTTTATCATATTTTTAGACCTTGTTCTTAAAAGAACAAGTAGTATATTTCCTTGGGTTGTGAATGTTTGTTCAAAAAAAAAAATGATAAAAATATCAAATTATTAATAGTAAAAAAATAATCAATTTTTAATATTATTTAAGTTTGAATATATTATTAGTTTTGTTTTAATTGATAATTTTAAAAATTATTTTTAAAAGAAAAAAAAGCAATCATTCTCCAAGAAGGGATATAAATCATCCATTACGGAGGATAGTACACAAAATTATTTTGTTTTGGTTTATGTTCTATTTTATTTCTCTAATGATTTTCTAATTTTTCTCCTATTCCTGGACAACCTGCAAATATTTGAGTTAAAAATATTAGTTTGAACTCTTATAGCCTACGGTGACGTGCCAAAAGCAATAAAATTACAGTAAATTTTTTATTGTTTGAGGTTATTTTTCGAATCATACCGATTGTTTTGTTGATTAATTAACTAATTGATCTTATTTTAACGGGGACTATGAGTGTGTCGATAAAAAGAAAATCATCTGGTAATTCGGATGAATTGTTGTTGGGCTCTATGCAAAATTTACCTTCAAAGGACATGTACAATAAAGAAGAGTTCAGATCCTCGGGCAGTCAGTTAGAAAGGTAAACAAGAATCTACGTAATTCTATGGATAAAAGGGTGCGAGGTTTGAGGTCCATTTTAAAAAGCAGAAGAATTACGAGGGAGTAAATTGAATGGGAAGCTATATGTGTATGGTGTGGAAAAAAGTTATCAAACTTTAAGTTCTCAAGGCACTTGACATTATGGAAACATTTAAGATAGTTTGCAAGAAGTTTCCTTATAAAGATTTGAATTGAGGCTTTTAACAAATCAGTAAACAAATCCCAAAAATTTTGAATTTTCAAAATGCAAATTAGATTACGAAAGTTCTAAATTAACATGTTGGAATTTTTGATCAAGAAGCTACTGAGGAATGCTTTGGTTAGGATGATTATAAAGGATGAACTACCTTTTAGTTTGTTGAAGGAAATGGGTTTTAAAATTGTCCAAGTAGGCGTTCCCAATTTAAAATTCCATCTAGGTACACGATTGCAAGGGATTGTTTTCTTTATATGTTGAAGAAAAAGAAGTGCGTACTTTGCTCACATCTCAATGTCAAGGGTTTCTTTGACAGCGGACACTTGGACAAGTATTCGAATATGTCTTATTTATGCTTGACTGCGCTGTTTTATTGATTCACAATGGAATATGCATAAGAGAATTCTGAATTTTTGTGTCATTAAAAGTCATAAGGGATTAATATTAGAATATTGTGACACTTGCAGCGGATGAGTGGGGATTGACTAGGGTCATGTGCATCCACATTGATAATGCATCATCAAATGATCTTTGCAATCCAACAATTGAAAAAAAGATTGTTAAGAAAAATGCTTTTGTAATGGGTGGGAAGCTTTTCATATAAGGTGTTTGCTCATGTCCACAATTAATTGTCAAGGATGGTGTTAAAATTTGCTCATGATTCTATTGAAAAGTTAGGCAATTGTCAAGTATGTTAAGGGCAGCCTGAAAGATTAGATTTGTTCAAAAATGTTGTGAGCTAACAAAATGTTAACTACTAAATCTTCCTTGCAATTAGATTGTCCAACTAGATGGAATTCTACTTGTGATGTTGGAAGTTGCTATAATTATCAAAAGGCTTTTGAGAGATTGGAGGATATTGATAGTAAATTCTTGATTGAGTTTGGGGATGAATTGCCTAATGAACACGATTGGAATAATGCAAGGAACCTTACTAGATTTCTTAAACGGTTTTATGATGTAACTTTTAAAGTATCCGGTTCTTTGTATTGTACATCGAATGTGTATTTTCCTGAGATAATTAAAATTTTGAAAGATTTGCAAACTTTTGAGAGAAGTAATGATAGTTCTTTGGTGAAAATGGGAAAGAAAATGAGGGAAAAATTTGATAAATATTGGGGTGTACTTAGCAAGTTGAATGTGATGCTTTTCATAGCAGTAGTGTTAGACCCTAGATATAAAATGAACTATTTGAGGGTTAAGTACACTACTTATTGTAATTGAGAATGAATCACGAGGGTGGGTGGATAGAATCACAAAGCCTTGAAAATTATGATGGATAGAGTACAACTCCAAAAATGAAGAGAGAGTAGAGACGGTGATGAATCATTGTCCTCTACATAATGAGATTGATGAAAGCGATGGAAGGAGATTGATGATTATTTTATAGAGTTAGAGAAAGAGAAACAATTGGGCGCCAAAGGGAGTTGGAAAGGTATTTTGGATGAATTTTACGAAAAATTTACTCTTGAATTTGACATATTGGCATGGTGGAAGATTAATTCGGGTTAGATTTCCAACATTATCAAAGTTACAAGGATGTTTGGCCATTCAATCTTCAGTGTAGCTTAGAATCGACATTTAGCAGAGGAAGGACTTTGGACGATTAGGAGTTCTTTAACTCCTATTCTGGCTGGTGCTTATATGTTGTCAAGATTGAAAGTTTGTGAAATTCAACAAACCTATTCAAATTGAAGAAATATTGGAAGAACTTGAAAGCTTGAATCATTATGATATTTGCCCATTGATGTAAATTTTATCTTTTTATTGCATTAAAATGAATACGAGATTAAATCTAATATATATATTTTTGTTTCTATTAGAAATTCTTGAAGACTCGGAGATGTTAGAGGAATGTTATTACTTGAGGCGTCTTTAAATTTTGAAGCTAAAAATTCTACATGTAAGTATTAAATATTGATTGAGTGCGCACATTATGGTTATTCAAAATTCACAACCTTAGGTATGAAATCTTCTTGAAAATTGATATATTGAGTATTAAATGCGATTTCATTGGTTATTCATGGACTGATTTCTTTGGTTATTTTATGGATTGTTTTTTGGACTGATTTCATTGGTTATTTGTGGGTGATTTGAGCTGATTTCATTGGTTATTCATGGGCGATTTGGGTGATTTCTTTGGTTATTTATAGGCGATTTGGGTGATTTCATTGGTTATTTATGGAATGATTTTATTGGTTATTCATGGATTGTGATTTCATTGGTTATTCATGGCCATTGAATTTGTATATTGTGTATTAAATCTTAGTTGAACTGATTTAAGATACGATGTTAAAATTGCGGTCTTTGGAGACATTTTGGCATTCTTTGCGTTTGAAAATCCACCGGAGGTTGGTGGTGAAAGTCTTAGATTATGCTAGAGTGTGTTGAGACATCATTATACTGTTGTTACATTATTCTAATGTTTAAATTTAGTTATTGTGTGCAATTTTGATTTATATTATATTTTTTGGTAGGAATATTGGTGTTTTTATATTACTAAGCAGGTTTGAATATTCAAAATTAATTTTAAATAAAAGAGAGAAAGAGTATGATAAATTAATTTGAGTTTTAATTTAATTCATATAAATTCTTCAAAATTCTCAATTTCTCGGTCGAATTGATCAGAATTGATTTCTCCATTTATAGTTTCTCGCTCAGGAATTGCTCAGAAATTCGAGACAATTGACGGAGAATTAATTATTCGATTCGGTTCAGGAGGTGGTTTTGAAATTCTCGAAGTTTGGTTCGAGATCCAGGAGAATACTCATTCTCAGAGCTTGCTCGGCTGTGCTGCGGCCATAGTTCATTAACATACTTCATTTATTCAATCCCATATCTACTAAAATTTAATATTTATTATTTAATAACTTTAAGTTGAATTAGTTGAATTTTTAAATTATGTTATTTTGATTTGTTCATTTAAACTTATCATTTTTTTTAAGAGAAAAATAATTTCATTGATTCTAACTAGTATATACATCGATATAAACATAGAATCAAAATCGTTAAAAGCCTGAAAGTTAAATAGCAGATTCGTGTTAATAGCGTAATGAAACATTTAAGCAGTATACGTTTGATAGTTAAATTACACATATTTTACGATGTTATTGTGCATTAGAATACCTTTAACTATGAATTTCTGCGGCATCTTGTGATCATTGATTTGATTTCTTGTTTCTGATCATATATATTTTACTCGTTCGAATCGTTCAAACATAAATAAGCAGCTGCGTCAAGGCGTCGAGCAACCCAGGCAATCGTCTTAGGCCGGCGCCTTCTGTTGCACCAAAACAATGACAACCACACTCGCCTGGCGACGATAATCATCTGCCTTGGCTAAAACGGCATTGCATCGCGGCAACATAAAAACACAAATATGTGTGACGGTTTTATTGAAAAGATGGAAAAGATGCGTAAAGTGATGATTTTAGGCAAAAAATGATAAAAAAAAATCACCTTCCCTTGCTTAAAGAAAAGAGGCTAGCAGAAAAAATTGAGAGAAATGAAGGTTATGATTTTGAAAAATTCATTTAAACTAATCATTTAATTTTTACTTTAAGTGCTAATATTTTTAACGAAATTAATTTAATAATTTTGAAATAATAAAATTCACATGTTTATAGCATTAGTTTTTACTTATATTTACTGGCATTATTTTTTTGTAAAACAATTTTACATTCATAGGGGATTATGTAAAGGTGCATTGAAGCACCAAATATGATAAAAATAGAACCAAATACCCCCAAATCATTTAAATATGTGTCATCTCCAATAAAATATTAAAAACATGGATTTGAATAGTAAACATTTTTATAAGATACCCCTTACCTCTTCTTCTACCTTAGGCCCTGAGGTCGAGAAAAAAACTCCTAGTCTCTCTTCTACCAGAACTCATCTACTCATTCAAAGGGGAAGAGAGATTGTTAAATCCTAAAAACCCTAAAATCCTTCCACCCTTAAATCATAAAAGCCTTAAAATTCTAAAATCCTTCATAAATGAAGGGCATCTTATGGGTGGAAAAAACATCGAAAAAGAGGGTTTATTTTGAAATGATTCATTGTGTTAGTTAAAAAATCGTTTTGAAAGGAAAATAATATTAGGAAATCTCATGGACTCATCCCTATTCATATTACTATGATATTGTCCACTTTGGGCCTAACTCATAGATTTGTTTTTAAGCTTCTTCCCTAGAAAAATTTCATCTAAATTGGATGTTGCCCATGTTTATATACTCATAAGTCTTTCCATTCTTAACCAATGTGGGACATTATAAGACTTTGGTCACACTCCCAACAATCCTCCCATCGAACAATGTTCCATCGAATCCTCCCTCAAACCAGGATTTTCTTGTTTTTCACTGCATTTAGATGCACACCTTACGTGAGACATTACTTGCCAGGGGCTTACCTCTCAACACACCATTTTATTCAGCATCCACCAACACGGTTAAGCTTAAACCCGACTCTAATACAACTTGTTGGAAAACCTCATGAACCATTCACTTTCCACATTGTTATGATATTGTTCACTTTGGGCCTAAGTTCTCATGGTTTTGCTTTTGAGTTTTTCCCCTAGAAGGTGTTATATCAATTGGATGTTGTCCATGCATATATACTTATAAGGTTTCATTCCTAACCGATATGGGACATTTGAGACTTTAGACGCACACCCAACAAATACTCACACTACTACAAAATCAATTTATGATGTCACTATATTTGGTGTCATTTTGAAAAATAATGACACTTTTTTACTTAAAATTTATAAAGGTGATAGATCGTATACCAAAAAAAAAAAAAATTTATGGTTTCATTTTCTGAAAAGTGACACCATATGAAACCAAAATTTTAGACTGTGGCATCATTTTTCTAGAAAGTGTCACTATGATGTCATGTGAAAAATGTGACACCATATGAAATATAAAATTTTAAATTCTATAACTCCACGATCCTTGTTTTATGTACAGTAATTATAAACAATGTGTAAAAAGTTCATTGTTTATGCATACCTTTGATATATAAAGTTGTATTGCATAACCCAAACCATCTTCTTCCCTCTTTTCTTACATCTACAACCATTATAGATGGACTAATGTAATATCTTCAACCAAATTTAACATGTCTAATAAATAAGTATGCTTTTATTAAAAAATTATTTTTTTTATTTTTTAAGTAATTATATTTGAAAAAATTGTTAGACTCTATATTATTTTAATGCATAGTAAATACTATAAAATTGTTTAAGAATAAATAAATATTTAGCACGGTTTTTAAATAGTAATTATTTTTAATAAAAATTTAAAATTAATTTTTTTTTATCTTTTAAAAAATAATTTTGAAAATAAATTTTGAATGAATTATTGGTTGACAAGTTTGTTAAAATGATTTATCAGCTTTTCCTAAAATAGTGCTATTATTTATTTACAATTTTTAAGTAATAATATTTAGAAAGAAATTGTTAGACTATATTTATGGATGCTTAATAAATCCATTAAATTATTTACAAAAAAAAATTGGATTGATTATTTAGAAAATAAATCTAAAAAAATTATTATTTTTTGATAAGTTTGTTCAAATAATTCAAGAATAAAGTAAATTAATTATCAACTTAAAAAAATTGCTCTTTACTTTGTAATAAATTATATTTAGAATTTTATTGTAAGGGCTATATACTTGTTAAATTCTTTTTAAATTCTATAAAATTCTTTCAAATAAAATAATATTTGTAGCTTTTTTTAAATGAATCATTAGTTTTATAATTATTAGAAACTAAAAAAGTTTTTTTTTTTTGGATTAACCATTTTGAAAATAAATTTGGAATAAATTAATTTTTTATAAGTTTGTTTAGATAATTTGAGAATAAAGTGATTTCTTAACTTTTCTTAAAATAATGTTTTCTTCTACTTTCTAAATCACTAAGCAATTATTAAACCTTAAAAATACTTTTTATCAGACATAAATAAAATTTTTTAATAGTTATTGGAATTTTTTAATTTATTTTTAGATTAGCCTAAGAATACGTTCCAAAATCATGAACGCTCAAAAAAATAGTGAAACCAATAAGGGAATGAATTAAGAAGACAAATGGTATGCTGATGAGAACTTTAGAATGGTTAGATGTAGACTCACAATAAGGCTGTGAGTTAAGCGGATCTGAAAGTAAAGACAGCAAGAAAGAAACCAATGCTTGATCCAAGGGAGGAAGTAAATGCTAAGGGGCTTAAGTGAATATCTGGGGTATCTCTCCAGAGGCCGCAGAGTAGGGAGGAGAGTCTAGAAAGCATGCGATGAGGAGGCTAAAAACATTGCCGAGATATGAACAACAATGAATGATCAGGTGCGACCATAACATAATGAAGATGAAATCTCGGTGTCTAAACTAAGGTGGAGGCATGATATAGATAAAATCTGGATTCATGATCTAAGATATAAATACAAAGGCGAAGTCAGGAATGCCTAATCTGTAAAAAAACAAAGTTTGAGCATCTAAACTCTAGTGTAGAAAGTGTGATGAAGACGAAGGCTAAACGCCTTATCCATATAAAGGTAGAGTTTGAATGCTTTATCTGCAGAAAACAAAGTTTGAACATCTGAACCGCGATACTGAAAAAATGTGATGCAGACAATATTTTTATATTTAAATAAAAATATAAAAAATAAATTTAATTCTTTAAAACATTTAATTGTATATAAAAAGTCAAAATAACTTTAAACTAGAATGTAAAATAATCTATCAAATTTAAATTTAAATTTTATATATTTTATTTTATCCGTTGAAAGTTGGCTACATGCAATAAAAAATTGGATAAAAGGTATTAGATATACAATTTTAATAAGAAAAAATTAAATGAAATGAGATATTTGTAAATAAAGAAAATATTCAGGTAAAGGGAATCACCTAAATTAAATCATATAATTATAAATAAATAAAATATTTAAGTAAAAGAAATATGTATGTTAGTGGGTTTTATTTTCTCAACCTCTAATGGCAAATACAAGTTCCTTATCTAGGGTTTTGGGAGCTCAAAGTTTTGAAACTAGAGTTTGAAGCCCCGGTGATGGATTACGTGTTTGGAAACATCTCTGAGAACTGCCTTTTGTGATATCTGCGAAGTAGTCGAAACTATACATACTCCCCGACTAGGATTACAAGGTATGGATGAATTAAAATTTTGTTATATTTTTAATTTATTTTGTGACTCATGAATTTTTTATGAATAAAGTTCATGATTTGATTTCATGGATCTTGAAATCAATGACTAATCTTGAATCATTAATTTGCATTGACCTTGCTAGCATCCTGTGATAGTGAATGTTTTCTTTAAAATTCACACAATAGGCAGTGTTTATCTCATTTCAAATGACTCGAATCTAGGATATATATTTTTCATAAAATCATGGTATTAAATATATGTTTTCATAAAGTGGATTTTGAATAGATATATATATATATATATATATATATATATATATATATATATATATATATATATATATATATATATATATATATATATATATATATATATATATATATATATATATATATATATATATTTAATTTTAATAATTTACTATTTATTATTTTTAAAAATATAAATTTTATTATAAAAATTAAATTTGTGTTCAAATCTAAAATGTTATAAAAGATATGATAATATATTATAAATATAGTATTGAATAGCATAATAAAAATATTTATAAAGTTCAAATATTGTAGTCATAAATGTTATTAAATGTAAGAAATTTTTATATTTATTTATATTATTTTATTTGTATGGTAGAAACTAAATATAAACATTACATGACTTAAGATATCATGTTGTTCATTAATTTAGTATATTAAAGGATATCATATTCCATATTTTTTGATAATGCAATTGAAATTTAATTGATTGAAAGCGATAATATCTCCACGTGCGAACACATAAATCGAATTCTTTAAAGCGTTAGAGGATAATACAACATCTAAGTTAACAGTAAGAAAGCGGCTCGAGAGCCTTACAAGAAATAATCGAAATATCTTGAATATAGATTTGAGTACGATGAAACATGCAGTGATAAGGATTTGATGTGATTTTTGTTTGATCGAGTAATCTTGCGATTTAAAATCTTGCAGCATAAAACGATGAACAAACTAACAAACAACCACACGATGCTAAAAAAAATGAAAGAAATTAGGGTTTCAGCATCATATTCCATTTAGAAGTCATTCTACAAGACGCATTTCTTATATTTAGTATATTAAGGGTATCTTGTTATATTTAGAGTATATTTAAAATATGTATTTTATAAATATAGACTTATTTATTCCCTCTTATTTAATCATTTTATATTCTTATCCATAATGCATCTTATCATCCCTTAGCCTAAGCCATATCTCCAGTCGATCATCCAAGGAAAATGCCTTGGTGACAATGAAGTAGGGAATGTGATGCCTAATTCATCCATTTCTTGGAGTATTAAGGATATTTTGATTAAAAAGTATGATCAAAAGAAGTTTGATATAGATAGAAAGCTACAGATGGAGGTTGTTTGATTTTTTTTATCTGTTTACAAATAGAGGAATTGTTTTAGAAAGTGGGAAAACTCTAGAAGCAGAAAATAAACCTGAAAACCCATTTCTTGTTTTAAAGAATTCAAAGATCAACAAAAACAAACCAAAAAAACTGAGGGGAAAAGAAAAAGAAATAGAAACAAAATGGTATCATTTCTTGTTTTAAAGAATTCAAGGATCAACAAAAATAAACCAAGAAAACTAGGGGAAAAAAGATAGAGAAACATGAAAAGAAAAAGAAAACCCATAAAAAATCCCAAATGTGAAATGAAGATAAGCATCCATTCTTGAGAACCCTAACAAGAATCCAGATCAAGAAAATGTGTCCCCAGGAAAATAGAGAAAAAAAAAACATAAGAGAAGAAAAAATGAAATAAAATAAAATAAAATAACAATATCAATAAATTTAAACCCAACATATTATTTGTATTTGCTACTTCAATATCATTTTATTTATTTTATCTCATTAACATTAAATCATTTTAAAATATATGAGCCTCTAAGTAATTTTTATTTATATTTGATTTTTTAAAGATTTTTTATTAAACAACCAAAAATAAAAAAATCATTTTCCTTAATTTTTTTTTTATTTCTTAGTATTTTCTAGAAATCAAACATAATTGGAAGAATTTATTTATCCTTCCAAACTTGTTTTATTAAACATATTAGTTAATTGACAAAATCTTCATATATGATTTGCATATTTAAATGTTTTATTTGTTCCCATATTTATATTGCATAATACTTATGTATACTTCTCACAAACATTCATAATAATTTTGTATAGTTAATATGTTTGGAATACACATTAGGTTATTTAATATTATCGAGTTTTGTATTGAAGAAAGATGTACTTAGTTAACCTTTTTTTATTACTATTCTTCACAAATTTGCCTTTATTTTATTTAGGATACATCTTCCATTTTCTCATATGGAAAATAGAGATTGGAAGTCAAAAGATAGAAGGTTAATTGAGTAAGCCAAAGGAGTTGAAAACTTCATTAGTTTCACATTAGCACATTCAACCAACCACACATCCATAAAATGTCCATGCTTACGATGTGAAAATCTTTTATGTCAGACTCCATAAGTCAATAGAAATCATTTGTTATTCAATGAAATAGATCTTAGTTATCAGTATGGTACTGGCATGGAAAAAGTCCTTGTGGAGGCTTCCCAAATGTCTTACAACAAAAAAATTGAAAAATGTCGTTATAATGATGTTGTTGACATAGTAGATATGGTTAATGCTGCACAATTTAATTGCATGAATGATCCTCAACTTTTTGGAAAATTACTTGAAGATGTAGAAAAACCTTTATATCCTGATGCATGAAATATACAAAGTTGTTAGTATTGATGAAACTTTACAATTTAAAAGCATGTTATGGTTGGTATGATAAAAGATTCTCAGACTTGCTTCAGTTGCTTGGAGATATATTTCCATTGAATAATGAGATGCCATTGTCCATGTATGAAGCGAAAAAGACTTTGAATGCACTTGGGATGGAGTGTAAAAAAATTCATGCATGTTCTAATGATTGGATTTTGTATAGAAACCAGTATAAGGATGCTATTGCATGCCCAACTTGTGGAAAGTCAAGGTGGAAGATAGATAATGAGAGGGAGAAGATAAAAAATGGGGTTCCTACAAAGGTTTTATGGTATTTCCCACCTATTCCTAGATTCAAAAGGATGTTGCAATCCTCATAAACTGCTGAACATCTTGTGTGGCATGTTAAGGATAAAGAATATGATGGTAAACTATGCCACCCATTAGACTCCTTAGCATGGAAACTAGTAGACCATACTTGGCCTGATGTTTCTTTTGAGTCGAGAAATTTGAGACTAGCACTCTCAATGGATGGTATAAATCCTCATAAGTCTATGAGTAGTAGACATAATTGTTAACTGTTATACAACCCTTCCTCCTTGGTTGTGCATGAAAGTTTATGATGCTATCATTATTTATCTCAGGGCCACGACAACCTAGCAACAATATAGATGTGTTCTTGGTTCAATTGATTGATGACCTTAAAACTTTGTGGGAAAAAGGAGTTGAGACTTATGATGCACACTTTCGTGAGATTTTTAATTTAAAGGCCATCATTTTATGGACAATTAATGATTTTCTTGCATATGGAAATTTGGTTGGTTGTACTACGAAAGGATATTTTGCATGTCCATTATGTGGTGAGGAAACATGTTCCCTAAGATTAAAGCATGGTAGGAAGAACTCGTACATGGGTCATCGATGATTTCTTCTATATAACCATCCCTATCGGAGACAAGGGAAGGCATTCAATGGTGGACAATATTTAAGAATGCCTCCAAAAATTTTAAGTGGGGAAGAAATATTTGAAAAATTCGATTCAATTCCTATTTCATGGGGGGAAATGAAGGTAAAATCTCTTGTATTTGATGTGAATAAAACTTGTTGGAAAAAGAAGTCCATATTTTTTGAGTTAGAATATTGGAAATATCTTCATAACCGTCACAAACTTGGATGTTATGCATATTGAGAAGAATGTTTGTAAGAGTATTATTGATACTTTACTCAACATCCTAAGGAAAACAAAGGATGGAACTAATACTTGACTTGACCTAGTTGAAATGGGTTTAAGGTTTGAACTTTTCCCAATAGTTGACTTGAAGCAGCCCTACCTCCCCCCTGCATGTTATTCACTATCCAAAAATGAGAAGAAATTGGTATGTCAAACATTGTCTAATTTGAAGGTGCTTGAGGGGTATTGCTCAAACTTTAGAAATCTTGTTTCTATGGAAGAACTGAAGTTGTTTGAGTCTAAAATCCCATGACTATCATGCATTTATGCAACAATTGTTACTAGTGGCATTATGTTATGTTTTGCCAAAGCATGTCAAATATACTATATCAAGATTGTGCACCTTCTTTAATCAATTATGTACAAAAGTGGTTGATGTGTCAAAATTAAATGAAGTACATAATGAGTTGGTGGTCACACTGTGCTTACTTGAAAAATATTTTCCCCTTTCATTTTTTGATATTATGCTTCATCTAACTATGCATTCAATAAGGGAGGTGCGACTATGTGGTCCATTTTACTTTAGATGGATGTACTCATTTGAGAGTTATATGAAAGTTCTAAAGGGATATGTTTGTAATCATAATCCAACTTTGAAGGATTATTCTTGAATGCTATATGGTAGAGAGTGACTGAATTTTGTAGTGAATATTTATGAGGAACTCATGCAATTGGAATTCCCAAAAGTAACAATAATGACATAAAGTTTGATAGACCTATATCTAGTGGTCATACGACAAACATCATCATTATGTGTTAGAGAATACAACTATTGTCCAACCATACATTGAGTAAGACAAACATCCCTTCATGTTTTTATAATTTCATAACATAATGATGAAATCCTAAGTTCTCCTTTATCTATAATATGACAGTGAACACATGGAATGGTTAAAGTCTCAATACCCTCGATAATCAAAGAGACAAATTTGGTTGTTAGAAGAACACATGCGTTGTTTTACATATTGGGTTAAAGAAGGTAATCTCTTAGTTTGTACAAAAAATTTTACTATGTTGAAAGCATCCTTGATTCTTAATATGTTATGGTTACCTGCACAGAAGTTGAAGAAAGGCATGCATAATGGACAAGATATTTATGACTTAGGTGGTTAGCATGATTCCCTGCATAAGGTGGTCAAGTTTCTAGATATATCATTAGCCAGGTGTTGTTATCATACTAAGGAGTGTGTGATAAGACATGTCACCTAAAATAGTGGTGTTAGCATTTTTGGTAGGAGACCATACAAGTTACCCCAGTTCAAGGATAAGAACCTAATTTTGAGTGAGCTTTGCTTTTTATGGGGTCGTGTGAAATATGGGATCTTGACTACGACATGTTCAAAATTCCAATTTTCAAGCGTGATTGGGTTGATAACAAGAGTGCTATAAAATTTGATGAGCTTGGGTTCACATTGGTTGACTTTTCTAAAACAAGCCATAAGTCAGATCCATTTATTTTGGCATCATGATGAGTATTATATATACTCATTTCATCCCTAGGTTTTTGGTGTTATTTTTGTAGTTTTTAGTTATAAATAGGTGTTCTAATGTTCTAAATGTTTATCTTTTTGTGTAGGTCATCCCTTGGGAGAAAGGAAAAAAATGGGACAAGAATAAAAGAATTTGGACAACGAACGAAGAAGTTATTCAAGTTGCAATTTATGGTCACGACCGTAGAAATCGATGGTCTCGACCGCATAAATCCATTGTTGCGACCGTAGAAATTTATGGTTGCGATCATAGAAATCCATGGTTGCGACCATAGAAATCCATGGTCATGATTGCAAAAATTTATGGTCGGGACTGTAGAAATCCATGGTCGCGACCACAAACCACTTCAGCAACCACTGTGATTCAGTACTTGCAGTGCGGTCGCGACCACAAAATATTCATGGTTGCGACCACGCGATGATTTGCAGCCTAGCACTAGTTTTAGCCCATTTTCGACTTATTCTCGGAAGGCTTATAAAAGAGAACACGATCTAGGTTTTTGGGGAGTTTCCCTTGTCTGGAAAAGTTCCTTTGGGTGGAAACACCCTAGGGCATCGTTCTTGGAAGAGGAGAAGCTTTCTTGAATAGGAAGAAGAAGAAGATGGAAGGATGAGAAGGGTCTTTCACTCGATATGTTTATTATCTTTCTTATCTGTTTTCTCTCTTTTCATGGTTGTAATTCCTTTTCTAGTCATGTTTTAGTTAGTTTTCTTAAGGCTTTAGATGTAGGCAAGACTTGAATGTATGTGTTCTCCTAATCTCTATTTATTAATGCCTATTTTATATATATGTTGAGTATTTCTTTTTGTTATTATTTCTTATGGGTATTTGGCCAATATTAACATGATTTGCGGTTGGATTCAAGATTTGAGAAGTGAGGATTGAATTAGACCATGGATGAAATGCCATCTAATTATCATGAGATAGAGATATAAGTGAAATTAGGTGTGGTATTGGGGTTTCTTAAGTGTATTGCATTCCTAGGGTTTTGAGGTTGAGTAGAGATGCAAAATACCTAAATTTTAGGGGTAGGTTGTGAGTTATCGAGAGAGATTCACAATTACATTAGAGAAATCGCCATCAACTTAATGAACTGAATATTAATTGATTGGGTTAAAAGGTTCATATAGGCTTGGATTGGTGAAATCTATGCCCTAAGGATTTTAGTCTTGAGTTATTGTAGTTTAAGAAATTGCATGCTAGCTTAGTTAATTTGAGTCTTTCACAGATTTTCCATCATCTAAATAGAGCCTAAGCTAGATTAGAGTCGGTAATTAATAGCTAATCCTCGTGGGACGATACTCTTACTTTCATTATATTACTTGAGGCAATGCGTGCACTTGCGCACATAGGCGTATTAGTTTATGTATATGCATTCGTTCCTATCAAGTTTTTGGCGCCATTGTCGGGGATTGAGGCTTTTATTAATATTGATTCAAAATGGTTTGGCTCTACTTTGGATATAGTTAGCCTTGTTTATTTTCTTTTTCTATTTTACTTTAGATTTTTGTCTTTTGTTTTATAGAAGCTTACTTATAGATGGATGCTTTCACTAATTCAGCAACTCAAGTTACTCTTGCCAAGTTGATGGATCAATTAAAGCTTCTTACAAAACAACTTCAGAATATCCAACTTCATAATGCTGAGTTTGAGGCCAATGATGCTCAAGTACACCCTACCCTGTGTAGGTATTGTGATGGGCCTCATATGAGCATAGATTGTCAAATGGAGGATCCATTCGCACAAGTTCAACCACCCCATCTTCCACAAGAAGAGACATTAAGTATAGCGAGGTAACTGCACTATATATGGCTAATGCTTATACTCAGTTCATGGATGAGAGAAGCCATGCTCCACAAGGAGAAAATTTAAGTATAGGAAAGATGGCTAGTGCCTATACCCCGATTTATGGATGATGCTAAAAAAAAGGCCAACAAGCTACTCTTACAAGAACAACAAGAAAATTTGCTTGGCACAATTGATGTGAATCCGAGAGGTGATGAGATGGAAAATCATGAGGATGTCACTGCCTTGAGTAGGGGAGGAAGTTGAAGGCTAAATGAAGTAGAGTAAGTTGAAAGGGTGATGAGCGAGTTAGTTGAGCAAGTGAAGAATGAAGAGGAGTCAACTTCTCGGAACCGAGAAGAAGGAAAGAATGAAAGTTAACGAAACAATTCGGAGATGACTTCTTGGACATTGTGCAAGAGGTTACTTAAGTAAAGACATACCATCATTTTAGGTAGAAGGCCATAGTCTCATTTCATGAGATCAAAGAAACTCGTTTACTTGACAAG
This sequence comes from Tetrastigma voinierianum, assembly GCA_016808115.1. Taxonomy (NCBI): domain Eukaryota; kingdom Viridiplantae; phylum Streptophyta; class Magnoliopsida; order Vitales; family Vitaceae; genus Tetrastigma; species Tetrastigma voinierianum. The sequence goes on from JAEQBH010008060.1 coordinate 103,490, forward strand.
CGATGAATAAGGTATTTCAGGGTGCTAATTGAGCACAATTATAACCTCTTAGAAGGATGGAGGAAAAAATCACCAACCAATCCATAGTTAGTATTAGAGTCAAGATTTGGACTGAGAAAAAAAGCGAAGCATATTCTTGAGGCCTTGACAATAAGTTTCTTTCCACTTTTCCATTTCTTAGTTAGTTTTTGAGTTTGTTTTTTTTGGAATAAATTTTCATGCCCGATCTTGTGTTTCTTGTTTTAATTAATTAAATTTTCAGGTTTGGAACCCCAGAAGTTGGATATGGGGTGAGAATGCGAAAAGTGGAAGTTTGCTCATCTTGGAGGATTAAAGAACAAAAATTTGAACAAGAAAATCGGTTTCATCATCCTCCCTCATTTCACTTCATATTATCCTTCCTATTTTCGAGCCACCCCCCTCATTAGGAACTAAGGCCTAATCCCCCCAAACACCTTTGTGAACTCATTGAAAATTTCAAGCTTTATGGAGAAGAAGGCACAACTCGCATTTCAAAAGAAATTCATATTCATTGGAGCAACTTTCGAAGGCTTGATCACCCTTAGGGGAGTTCTCCTTATCTCTTCTTGCTTTTATTTCACATTGAGCACAATGTTTAATTCAAGTTTAGGAGGGCTGAATTCAAGAATTCAATTTTTTTTTTCAAAAATCCAACTTTTGTATCTCCTTACCTGTTTTAGTTATTTATTTTCAGTTGTTTGGTTATTAATTGCATGTTCTTTTCTTTCTTTCTTTTGTTTGTGTTGTGTCTCATATGAGTTAAAGTTTGGTGCTAGTAATGGTTTTGAGAATGCTTTGGTATTGTGCTTCAATTTGTTTTTCTTTGGTCAAAATTTGGGATATATTTGCATTTATTTGATCAGGACTTGAGTGTGGCTTTGGTTGTGGAGACTTGGCACAGACTATTTTGTTTCTTATGAAATCATTTCTTGATGGAACTCCTACACACACACACACACGGTCTCATTTATACACCGATAGGCGCGAATGCGTGTTATATAAAATGTGTACTCCTATTGTGCGCAAGTGCACGCGTCGTATCAGTAATATAGTGTGTGAAAAGGAAGAGATCCTGCAGGGAAAAGGGTTACCCTCTTTGAAATTAGGTAATTCTATCTTTATCTAGATGATGGATTAAGAGTGGAAACACTAACAACCTAAATCCTAATCTATCAAGCAAAGATGAAAATAAAAATGGAAAAGCCTAGGGTTAAGACTTCGTTTAGCTGACCATTATGCATTATTGACCAAATTACCCTTAATTAGCATTCTAAACACCTATTAATGGTAAGTCTCACTTATGCATTTGTGGATTTCTCTCGATAATCCATAGTCTACTCCTAGGGTTTAGGTATTTTGTATCTCTACTCAACCTCGAAACCTTAAAAGCATGATGAACCCTGGAAACCCTAATTACCACACAAGACCCATGAGAATCTTTTGTCAATGGTGAAGTGTGATGCCACTAAGCACATGTTTAGTTCAATCCTTACTTTTTAGATCTTGAATTGAACCATAATTATGTCAATGGTGTATAGTCATCAACAAATATGAAGAATAGAATAGGGCATTTAAATAGAATTGTGATTTAAATATTAATTAAAGGCAAAATAGTGTTCAAATACATAAATGCAACTAAACTACATCTAAAACCCTAGAAATGAAAATCAAACATGAGGTAAGAAATACAACCAAGAGCATGAAAATATGAAGTAATCTTCTCCTTACTTCAATCTTCTTCCTCAAGGCTGCCCTAGGGTTAGAAACCCTAGAGGCTTAATTCCTCTATCTTATAGTTGGAGGTCCTCCCCTAAAAAAAAATAAAGAAATAAAGTGCTTTTATAGAGTCTTGGGAAATGGGCCTTGAAAATGGGATGAAATCAGTAATTTGTGAAATCTGGGTCGCGATGTCGTGACATGTAAATCTAATGCCGCGACATTGCAGCTAAGTTAGGCTTGAAAGATCCAAAATTTTGCTGGATGCCGCGATATGTGAATCCAATGTTGCGACATACCAGTGTTGAATGATCTTCTTCTTGGCTTCAATGCCACGTCATATAAGTGATTGATCATCTCTGTATTCTCGGGGATGTCGCGACATATTAGTACTTGTACTCCAAAATCTTTGTTTCCATGTCGTGGCATATAGCTCAATGCCACGACATGCCTTGTTTAGCTGCACTTTGCCTTTTCTTTGCTGGTTTCTTGCTCCATTTTTGGTCCGATTACGCTCATATGCATCAAATGGTTGACCTAATCATAAAAATGAACATTAAGAGCATTTGGATACTTATTTATCATAAAACAACACAAAATCAGACAAAAACATGAGATAAAATGAGTATAAAATATACTCATCACCCCCAAACTTAAATCCTTGCCTTGTCCCAAGCAAGGAGAGATCTGAAACAAAAACAAATTAAACACACTAAACTAAAACACAAATGACACTATGAGATGAACAAGGTTCTATCCAACAATTTAAAAGGAACATGAATGGGTTCTATAATAACTAAATAATCAACAAGGGAATTCATAAACATTTGCAATCTTTGAAGGACATGGCAAAAATCAGCATGGTGAGATAACAAGTTGCCCCTATATTTTCAATGGTTTTTCCTAAGGGAACTTAGTGAAGATTTTTGCTTAGATCTCAAATGTATCTGAGGTTTGACTTTGAACTCAAACTCAATTCACTCTTTTGAAAGAAGTTAACTACATAAGGATAAGAACACACCTTTTTATTCAAACATATAACCTACAAATAAGAGCAGTGCCTAAGGGTTTTAGAGGGGTGTCCATGTAGCGGGGATCCATTGGCGACTCCCCACTAGTTGCTTAAGGGCACCAGGCATTCAATTCCCTTCAAACTTCACCCTCGAACACTCAACCAAACCCTAAAGCACTCCTTGTGAGTGAAATCCATCTTTTATCCTATGTAGCGAGCTGTGAAGTCAATGACTCCCAGCCAGTTGGCTCAAGGCATTAGGCTTTGAAAAGCCCCTTAGGTCGTGCTCGGGATTCCAATTAGAACAACTCACTTATTCATTCTTTTTCTCATTTTTTTTAATTTATTTTTCTTTCTTTTTCAGCCTTTTCTTTTGTTTTTGCAATTTTTATGGCACAATGGCCCACTTTGAAGGTACCCCATCACTTAAGAAGTTAAATCCTCCCAAGACAAATTCAATTTCAGTAAGAGGGGTCGGAACCAAGGTATATACATGAGATCTAGTGCATGTGTGCATACAAGTTCCCATAAGAAATATTTTCTTGAAAGATAATGGAGGCAACCAAACTAAGCCACCCACAACTAATCATGCACAACAATCCTAAATCAAGCAAATACCCAAGTATCTCAAATAATGGTCATAATTTTGAAGTTTAAAAATTTCAAGTATCGTCTAAATAGCAAGCATAGCACCAAATCTAACTCATAAGAGACACAAAACATACAAAAGAAAGAAAAGAAAAACACAAACATGTATAACACAAGATAAAACACAAGACACTAAGAAAATCCAAAGCTGATTCTATGATAATTTGGCCCCTAAGCCCAGACAAAGCATTTCTCAATGGAATAAAGCATAGAAAAAACAAGGATTTAAAGGGGACTCCTATGGGAATTATCAAGTTAGAATAATCCAATTTCTGCTTTAGAACCAACTTTAGGACTTCCAAAAACTTGAAAATCACAACTAAAACAAAACAAGACAAGATCAAACTAGAAAAATTAACAAAAAACAAAATCAAGAGTAAATAAAAAAATTAGAAAAGGAAAGGAAACTTATTAAACTTAGGTTGCCTCGAGGCAGCTCAGATTTTTCTAGAGCCCAACTTGACTCATCAAACTACTGGAAAGAATGTTGACTCCCCCCTTCATCCGTTACTAAGAACTAGTAGTTGTGCTCAATTATTAACTTGGGCACACAGTCTTCCACGCTCATTTTTTTGAAATTTTTTCTTTTTTTCTTCACAATGTTATCTTCCAATTTCTTATTCAACTGAACAATGTACTCATCCACCTCGTACACAGGGGCCATTTTCTCATTTTGTAATTCTTCGTGCATCTCACCCCATAGATTCATCTTCGAAAAAGTCTCTACAACTTCTTTTCTCATCTCATTTGGTTATGGAGAAGTTGACTTTTCTTTTTCCTTTGCAACTAACTCTTTCAATTCATTTGCATCAACCTCTTCTCTTTTAAACTCCTTAAGTTCTCCACCATTCCTCAAGGTGATAGCCTCTTTGTTACCTACATCTTCTTTTTCTGGCTTCACCTTAAGAATGCTAGGGAAACTCCTTTGTTGTTCCTCCTTCATGTGTTGGGCCATTAACTCTTCTATACTCATTTCCTTAACATTTGGATGTTGTTCTATCTTCAATTCAGATTGAATTATGAGAAGCGGCCAGATTAGAGTCATTGTCTCTTCCATGCTCTTGAGTGGTATGGACTGAAATTGAACTTTGACCTTATTTTCCTCTAAGAATTCTGCTTAAGATGTAACCAATTCAGCTCGTGACTTAATTAATTTAGCCATTGAGACGACTAGTTCATCCACTTCATTTTCAAATATTAACTCCTCTTATGGAGGTTGGTTCATTTCCTCCATGAAGTTGGCTTGAGAGATTTCAAATTCATCTTGAAATCTTCTCCATTCAGCCATGGTTGCCTCTAGGTTTGTCATCTTCTCTTGTGGAGGTTGACTTATCTCATTGTGGGTGTGAAACCTAGGCAAACCATTTTGTACATAGTCCAAATCAGCTATTAATCTTTCATTTCCAACTTGAACCATGGCTAAATAAGCTTAACCTCTTCTCAATTCAGCTATGGTTTCCTTTAGACTTGATTTTCCCATTTGAGCTCGAGAATTTTCCATTCCAGCCCTTACTTTAGAGAATTCAGTCATGGTTGCTTCTAGGTTTGATCTTTGGACTTGAGGCAAATGGAGAGTGTTTTCCCATGAGAGGCTCGGGTGATGGTCCCATCAAAAATTGTAATTGTTCAAGTATGGGGTACCTCAATACTGAACATGACTCATAGACATATGCCGCTCATTAGCCATTTGCCTCATTCTTAGTTATTGAGTAAGGAGGGTCATTTCAATTGTCAATTCCATGAAAGGATCCATTGTCGTTTAACTCCTGAAACAGAGCACAAAACTTCAATAGTAGAAATGGAAAACGGGAAAATAGATATGAGCAGTTGAAATAAAACAAGAAAAACAAAAGAAAGATCCAAAGTAAAGAAGGACTACTTGATATCAATATTAGTAAAAGCACCAATCCCCGACAACGACGCCAAAAACTTGATAGGCACGAATGCGTGTTATATAAAATGTGTATGCTTATTGTGCGCAAGTGCACGCGTCGTATCAAGTAATATAATGTGTGAAAAGTAAGAGATCCCACGAGGAAAAGGGTTACTAACTATTGAAATTAGGTAATCCTATCTTTATCTAGATGATGGATTGAGAGTGGAAACACTAACAACCTAAATCCTAATCTATCATGGAAAGATGCAAATAAAAATGGAAAAGCCTAGGGTTTAGACTTCATTTAGCTAACCATCATGCATTATTGACCAAATTACCCTTAATTAGCATTCTAAACACCTATTAATGGTAAGACTCATTTGTGCATATGTGGATCTCTCTCGATAATCCACAGTCTACTCCTAGGGTTTAGGTATTTTGTATCTCTACTCAAACCCAAAACTCTAAAAGCGCGATGAACCTTGGAAACCTAATTACCACACAAGACCCATGAGAATCTCTTGTCAATGGTGAAGTGTGATGTCCTAAACATGTCTAGTGCAATCCTCACTTTTTAGATCTCTAATTGAACCACAATTATGTGAATGCTGTATAATCATCAACAAATATGAAGAAATATAACCAAAGAAACACGAAAATGTAAATAATCTTCTCCTTCTTGATCTTTCTTCCTTGAGCTTTGCCACAGGGTTAGAAACCACCACCAGAGGCTTATTCCTCTACCCTCTAATCGGAGGTCCTCCCCTAAAAAAATAAAGAAATAAAGTACTTATATAGAGTCTTGGGAAATAGGTTCTAAAATGAATTTGAGATCAACGAATTTGCTGAAATCCCTAGGCTGTGATGCCACGGCATGTAAATCCAATGATGCGACATTGCAACTAAATTAGGCTTGAAAGATCCAAAATTTCATTGGATGTTGCAACATGTGAATCCAATGTCGTGGCATACCAATGTTGAATGCTCTTCTTCTCGGATTCAATCATTAAACATGCCGATGCTTGATATTATGGATTCTCTTGGATCTTGTGACATCCAGGTTTCAATCTTGCATGACATATCATTACTTGTGCTCCAAAATCCTTATTTCCATGCCATGGCATATAGCTTAATGTCGAGGCATGCCTTGTTTAGATGCACTTTGCCTTTTCTTTATTGGTTTCTTACTCCATTTTTTGGTTTGATTTTGCTCATATGCATCCAATGGTTGACCTAATCATAAAAATGAACATCAAGAGCATTAAGACACTTATTTATCATAAAAAAACAACACAAAAACATGGGGGATAAAATGAGTATAAAATATTTTCATCATACACTTTGGTTCCAACCTCTTTTTCTCAAATTGAGCTTACCTTGAGAGACCTTAACTTCTTTAGCGGCGGGACACCTCAATAAAGAGGATTGCCAATGTGCCCTAAAAAAACAAAAGAAAAAGAGAAAAATAACGAAAAAAGGAAAATGAAAAAGAAAAAGCAAAAATGTCAAAAAGAAAGAAATAAGTGAGTTTACTCACAAGTAGGTGCTAGGGTCTTCTAGTTGATTGTTCAAGGTGAAGTTTGAAAGGAACCTAATGCCCGGTGCTAACTGATTGGTAGGGAGTTGCCAATGAATCCCTGCTACATGGACCTTTATGCTTGCCAAAAATACCACAGAATTTTATGATAAAATTATTATATTCAGTATAATTGGGCAACTCGGGTATATTTCTGGGAATTGTTAGATGAATATTGATTTAAATAATTATATGCTAAAATGAGAAAATTATTGAATTCGGAAATAAACCTAAGTGAAAAAGAGAAGATATGGAAATTGTAAAATGGGGACCTAAGGGTCAATTGTAAATAAGTTTAGATGTCTAAGTGAAATTAGGAGAAATAAATGAGCAAGGGGAAAATAATAGGATACTTAAATGAGGAATAATAGAGAAATGGAGGGACCTAAATATAAAAAGAAATAAAGAAAAAGAAGAAAAAAAATCAAGGAAAGGGCATGTGGCATGTAGGAAGAATAAGTTTCCTCCATTTTAAAAATCACGATTAAGGGTGATCCATAAGAAAAGGAAGGAAAGAAGAGAAGAGAAGGGAAGAAGAAGAAAAGAGAAAGAAGAAGGAAAGGAAAAGAAGATCATAGGTATGTAAACTATGTGTGTATGGAACTTGTTAAGTTTCGTATGGAAAAGTATCGATTTTTTTTGTACAATAGTATGGATTTGTCTAGTTTTGGGTATAGAAAGAACAGATATACGGTTTGGAACCCTCTATCTTGTGTATGGTTTGGGTTTGGAAACTCCCAAACTCATTTCTTGATGGAGGTTGAGTTGAGGAAAGTAAGGCTCCTATAGATGTGTTTTTGGAAAGATACAGTTTGCAATTTGAACCGAAAATTTCCTGTACGATCCCTACGCGTGCTTGGACCTTAGAACTGATTTTTGGGTAAGAAATAAAAGGAATTTGGCAGTAAGTCCTTCTGGTAAATTGTATCCACATCAATGAACTTGATGTTAGGATTTTGAATTTCTCAATTCGGACCTCTGTAGCCTAAGTTATGGCCCTTTTCCCTTGGATAGTGCATATCGGCCAGTGTACCTCGTCTAGTGCACCTCGGCCAGTGCACCTCGTCTAGTGCACCTTGGCGGCCAGTGCACCTAGTCCAGTGCACCTCGTCCAGTGCACCTCGGCCAGTGCACCTCGGCCAGTGACCACCTCGGTCAGTGCACCTCGGCCAGTGCACCTCGGCCAGGTCAGGTCAGCTCGGCCAAGTTAGGTCAGCTCGACTGAGTTTGACTACGTGTGACCTCCAACTTCGGAAGGTCATAACTTCTTCATCCGACCTCCGTTTTGGGTGTTATTGGATTCTATGGAAAGCCCATTGAGTCAAGAAGCCATTAATATGCCTGTAGAGGACAATAGGTGAGCTTAGATAGGTCAACTGAGCTCGGACAGGTCAGGACACCTCGACGAGGATTAGGTCGGCTTTCTTTGGGTTTGATTACGTGTGACCTCCCCCAACCCCCCGGAAGGTCATAGCCTGGCCGTCCGAACTCCGTTTGGTGTTCTTGGACTCTGTAAAATCCATTGAGTCAAGAATCCATCTATATATATATATATTTGAAATTAGAACTCATATTAAACTACGAGAAAAATCCAATCATAACCAAAACCACTAGCACGCATAAATAATATTGTTCTTTAATGGTTTTGGAATAGGGGCTGATGAGGAGGAAAACCCAAACTGAGATTGAGACTCCGAGGATTTGAACTAAAGTGCAAAGCTTTTGGGTATGCTCTACCGACTTCTATTCCTCGTTTCAAGTTTTTGCATGTTTGTTCTATTTTCCCTATTCGTTCAATATTTGAAGGCTTGTTCTAAATGCATAAGAAAAACATATTGAATTGTTTTAAATGATTTGAAGGAATTGATTGTAAAATGTTTGCATATGAAAATTGCATGACTATTGAAAGTGAACTATTTATACAAATGTACATATTGTACTATACTTTGCTATAAAAGATTTGAACACCCTTAATAGAATGTTAACCGTTTAGTTCGTATTAAGGATAGATTGGTATACGATAGGGTCGAATAAGCGATGCTACGAGCGATTGTATTGATGTGTCCGTCGGCTGACCGCGGGGCCGTATCGGTAATGTTCACTAATTGATTTTAATAGCCGGTCGGTATTTCGGTAGTCGTCTTGTGTTATAAAACCGTTTTATACCGGCCTACTTGGCCAATGGGACCCGTGCAGTGACTCGATATCGTGAAACGAAACCATAGGTTAAATTCGATAAGGGCGGGCGAGATTGAATTGTAGAAGTGGAGTTGATTTGTGAGCATAGCCCAGATTGATTTGAGATTGTGAAATATTAGGTGAAAGAGCATTGTAAAAATGCATGATTTGATTAATGCATGAATTAATGAATATGAAAGTGTATTTTGGGATGATCGATGAACCATAAGCGATTGTATATAAAACAAATATAATATGCGTATTTACATTGATCATCCATAAGGTTTATGAAAAGTTTTGGAAGTGTTAAGTGCGTGATTTGATTTAAGCGAGCGAAGAATGGATTTGTATAGAACCATGGCATGAAAAAGCTTAGGCGTATTGTTTTTACCAATCTTGCTTGGTGCGAGTGAGATGGCGATCGAGACGGGCCCGGGTCGAGGGCGTCGGAGTCATAAGAAGGAATTTCGGGTATGCTCAGACATGTACCGCATTCATTCCATGTTTCTTTTGAACAGATTTTGCAAAAACATTTTGTACTCTGAATATCTATTTTGTAAATCAATTGAAAAGGCTTGAATGCCTTCATTGTAAATGTATTTTGTTAAATGTAAATGTTTATGGGTTTGCCCTAAATTGAAATCGCTTCCGCAAAGATTTGATTCTGAGTGATTGAGTGATAACAGGGCATCCTGGACTCGGTTTGGATTCGCCAAAATGGATCGGGCCGGGAAAGGGGTCCCACAGACACTCTTCTAGTACTATTTCTTTAGCATTGCATCTTGCTACCTAGTTTTATGTTGTTAAATAAAATTGAAGAGTGTTTGAGAATCATTGTATACATTTGAGATCTAAATCATCATTTGCACTGAGTTCCTTTAGGAAAGATCTATTGAGGGCTTGGGGGAAAAACTTGTCTTGGTCACCATACCTTTGGATACCTCGTCCTTTAGAGATTACAAATGTTTTGAGATCCCATTTTGGTTAACATGTCTTCTTATAACTTTTCCATGCTTTCTTTTAACTTGTACTATCACCATAATCTATCTGAGTGTTTCCTTTTCTTAGGGACAAGCAAAGATTTAAGCTTGGGGTTGTGATGAGTATGATATATACTCATTTCATTTCTAAGTTTTTGTGTTATTTTTGTTGTTTTAGTTATATAAATAAGTGTTCTAATAGTTTTAAATGCTTTGTTACATGTAGGTCATCCCTTAGGAGAAATGGAAGAAAACAGGATAAGAATCAAGCAATTTGAACAAGGAACAAAGAAGTTATTCAAGTTGCAATTTATGGTCGCGACTCGTAAAAATCCATGGTCGCGATCGCAGAAATCCATGGTCATGACCATAAACCACTTTAGAAGCCATTGTGATGCGATGAATTTGCAATGTGGTTGCGTAATAGAACATTCATGGTCGCGACCACATGACAATTGGCGGCTCAGCACTAGTTTTAGCCCATTTTCGACCTATTCTCGGGAGACCTATAAAAGAGAACATGATCTAGGGTTTTGGGGAGTCACCCTTGTGTGGAAAAGTTCCTTTGGGTGGAAACACCCTTGGGCATTGTTCTTGGGAGAGAAGAAGCTTTCTTGAAGGGAGGAAGAAGAAAGAAAATGGAAGGATGAAGGGACTTTCACTTCAATATGTTTATTCTCTCCACTATCTTTGCTTCTCCTTTTCATGGTTGTAATTTCTTTTCAGTCATGTTTTAGTTAGTTTTCTTAGGAGTTAGATGTAGCCTTACCTGAATGTGTAAAATTTTCTTATCTCTATTGATTAATGCCTTATTTCGAATCTATGTTGAGTATTTCTTTTTGTTCTTATTTCTTATGGGCATTTGACCAATATTTACATGATTTGCTGTTCGATTCAAGATCTAAGAAGTGAGGATTGAATTAGACCATGGATGAAATGCCATCTAATTATCATGAGATAGAGATATAAGTGAAATTAGGTGTGATATTGGGGTTTCTTGAGTGTATTGCATTCCTAGGGTTTTGGTGGAGTAGAGATGCAAAATACCTAAATCCTAAGGGGTAGGTTGTGAGTTATCGAGAGAGATTCACAATTACATTAGTGAAATCACCATCAACTTAATGAATTGAACATTAATTGACTGGGTTAAGAGGTTCATAGAGGCTTGGATTGGTGAAATTTATGCCTTAAGGATTTTAGTCTTGAGTCATTGTAGTTTAGGAAATTGCATGCTAGCTTAGTTAATTTGAGTCTTTCACAGATTTTCCATCATCCAAATATAGCCTAAGCTAGATTAGAATCGATAATTAATATCCAATCCTTGTGGGACGATACTCTTGCTTTCATTATATTACTTTGAAATAGCGCGTGCACTTTGCGTACATAGGCGTGTGTACATATACACGAATTGGCGTCTATCACATTATAGGCCAAACAAGTTCCTTTCTTTGTGTTTTCCGAACCAAACCATCTCCAATCTCACTTTTTCTATATTGAAGACCAACTTGATCCTAAATTGTCAATAATTCTCTCAATTCATCCAAAAGATTTCAAGGATATGGAAGGACAAGATGACTGCAATGACAATTGTATGGAACATTATGTTGGGGGTCCAATAATAAAATGGTTATGTGATACCCCAACGGATAAGCATGGCCGGATTTTATTGGATTGGATCTAAAATAATTTCAAATTTTTAATAAGGTTGTACGGCCCAACGTCGACAATGCTTAGATATTAAAGATAATTTTGAAATTAAATTAATGGTTATTACATTCAAATTTAATAATATTAATAACCCTCTTAACGAGGCTCTGTCAATGTTATTAAAAATTTGAAAAGAATATTGAAACAATGGTTGTTTTTAAAAATCAATTTTTTTTTGAATGGTGTGTGTTATTTATCTAGGAAGGCTGTCTAAGGAGGTAGTTTTAAGAAGTGAGGACCCACCTCACACCTTTCTGAAGGAGCTAACTTGATAGGACACTAGAACATACCATGTTCAAAGTTTAGTTTATTACAAATGTCTTGCCCAGTAAGTATTTGTAATGGAAAACTAAATTATTGTTGCAATAAACATTAATAATATGGTGGACAAGGGATCTACATATTTGTATGTTTGTTGTGTGGATTACGTGTTAATATATGTGCTTTTTTAAATTTCAGAAAATGGCATCCTTTAATCCTCTAGCTACAATTTTGAGTCAAAAGCCATTGGATGGAAATAACTACGACCTATGGAAAACCAATCTTTACATTGTTCTTGATTTTGAGAGAATAAAATTCATTACAACAACTCCGAAGCGAGAGGGCCCCTTTGCTATGCTTCGGAGGAAACTAAGAAGCAATTTGCCAGTTGGCTTGTAGGAGCAAAATCTGACATTCATTTGTTATATTCTTACCCATTAAGAGCATCTACTTGGCTCAAGAGTAATGATACGGAGAGTGTATTAGAAATAATTCAGACTCTAGATGGGATGTTTGCTAAAGTTCTTGATGCTTGCTAGACAAGTAGCCATAGGGGCACTAATGAACACTCGTATGACTGGAGGAAATGTGCGGGACAATTATCTAAAAATGATGGGGCACATGATGCTACTTGGAGGTGATAAGAGTTTAAGAGCTGGATCGAAGACTAGCGATTGACATGATCCTAGAATGTATACCCAAATAGCTTTAATTGATTCAAAATAGATTATAATATGAACAAACTAAAGCTTACTCCTGTTGAACTTATGCATGAGTTTGAGAGTTCTGAAAGGTCTCTCGTGAAGCAGGGAAGTGCTTATCATGCTTTGGATTCTTCAAAACCTAAAGGGAAACCTAAGGGTGGAAAAAGAAGAACAAAAAGCGAGAAGGAAAGCAGTCTAACTATCAAACCAAGCGCAATGAAAGGCTTGAAAGGCAAATTAAGCAAGTGCGGACGAAAGGTCAACGGAAGAAGGATTGCCCAAAACCAGGTATGGGTACGTATAAATGTTCTTGAGGCTTGTTTAGTGGAGAATTACACAATGATAGATGGATCATTGATTAGAGCCACTAACCATGTTTGTTACTCTTTGCGGAGTGGTTTAAAACAAGAAAACGACCTACTCGAGTAAGGACAAAAGAAGCTTGAAATTGGGCAACGGTGAATATGTCTCCGTAATGGCAGTAGGACTAGTGGAGTTATGTTTTTAAAACTTTACGTTTATCAGACCGTTTATTTGTTATCGATTTTAGGAGGAATCTGGTTTATGTTTATTGAACATGGTTTAACAGTGTAGTTTAATTCCTCAGTTTCAATAAAGAGTAATACTTACTTTTATTTGTTCGGTTATTGATAAATGGTATATATTTTTAACTCCTATGTCCTATAGTATTAATGCTGTGAAAATGCGTGATGAAGCGATTTCTAGATTGTTATTTATCTAAGAAAAGGAAGGTTTCAAATGAAACCTATATGTAGTATTTACAGGTGGGTCATGTAATTCTAGTAGAATTCATGGTTGAGTTAAAAGTGGAATTTTAAATTCCTTGATCTTTGAACCTATACCAGTATGAATCATGTTTAGAAGGTAAAAATGATAAAGAGAGGCCCTTCAAGGCCCAGAAAAATCGTGCCACTATCTGGTTGGAATTGAGAACACCTGCGATGTATGTGGACGATGACGTTCGAGAAACCGAGGCGGGTATGAGTATTTCATCACATTTATTGATGACTACTCAAGATATGGTTATGTTTACCTAATGCGCCATAAGTTTGAAGCTTTTGATAAATTTTGAGAGTATAAGGCTGAGGCAGAAAAGCAATTGGGTGTCCATATCAAGCATCTTCGGTCTGACCGAGGCTGTGAATACTTGTCTGGAGAGTTCAAGTCTTACTTGGCTCAAGAGGGGATAATATCTCAATTATCATCTCACGGAGCATCTCGACAAAATGGAGTCACGAAAGATATAATATGGTGGTCGATGCTCGAGTTATTCATCATTACAGACTCATTTCTAAAGGGATATCTTGTGAGAAACATTTGCATACATACTAAATTTAGTTTCGTCTAAATCTGTTTCAAAGACACCCACAGAATTATGGAAAGGGCGCAAGCCCAGCTTGAACCATATTAGGATTTGGGGTGCTCCGGCACACGTCTTGGTATAGAAACAACAAAAGTTGGAATCTCGACGAGGAAATGTGTATGTTTATTGGCTACCACTAAGGGAACGAGAGGTGCTGGAATATTCTATAATCCAAAGGAAAGAAGGTGATAGTGAGTACTCATGCCACTTTCTTAGAAGAGGATTATATGAACAATTTTAAACCTAAGAGTAAAGTGGTTCTTGAAGAGCTTGACTCGGTTCGAGATCCACCACAAACTCCTATTTTTCCACCCCTGTTTCCTATTGATGTTCAAAGAGGGGAAAATGTACAAAATGTACCCGAAGGTGAACAAACACGAGAGCTTGACTGAGGACCAAAATTCAAGAAACTCGAGAAAGAACATAATGAAGAGATTGGTAATCCCACTTGAACCGCAAAACTTGGATCATACGTACATGTACAACAACCAATGCGACAAAGCTCGTAGTGGGAGGCCCGTGCGTAAACACGCAAGGTATGCCTTGTTAGGAGGAGGCTTATCAAGTCGTTTTGGATAATCACGATGGCGACCCTACCACATCAGAAGAGGCATTGGAGGATGTTGATGTGCAAGAGTGGAAAAAGCGCAATGGATGGAAGGATGAGTCTATGGGTTCTAACTTCCGGTTTAGTCTCTTGTAGAAGCACCTAAAGGGGGTAAAACCAATTGGGTGTAAGTGGATCTGAGAGAAAGAGAGAGGACTCCAGATGGGAAGGTTGAAACTTTCAAAGCTAGATTGGTGGCAAAAGGTTACACCCAAGAAGAAGGCATAGATTATGATGAAACTTTTTCGCCAGTAGCCATTCTTAAATCTATCCGGATTCTCTTAGCTGTAGCAACAGCTCTCGATTACGAGATTTGTGAATGGATGTCAAAGCGACTTTCACAAATGGAGGCTAGAAGAGGATATCTATATCACGACAATAGAAAGTTCATAGCCTTAGGTCGAGAACACACATGGTTTGCAAGTTGCATAGGTCTATTTATGGGCTTAAGCAAGCATCGAGGTCATGGGAGCATCGGAGTTTGATCGAGTTATCAAATTATATGGATTTGAGAAAGTCTGATGAACCATGTGTGTATAAGAAAATTCAAGGAATAGTGGTAGTCTTTTGGTACTTTACGTGGGCGATATTACATTAATTGGAAAGCGGTGTGAAAGTGTTGTTAGATGTAAATGGCTACACGAAAAAACGGGTTTGATATGAAGGACTTGGGTGGAAGCTAACTATATTACAGGAATCAAACTTTTCTGAGGCGGAAGAATAAGGTGTTAGCTTTATCGAGCCTCTACATTGATAAAATAGTGACGAGGGTTTGGCATGGAAAATTCCAAAGGGACTTCTACCTTCGGACGCCGATTCATCTTTTTTAAGGAGCAATCACCAAAACTTATGAAGAGAAGAACTCATGAGTTAGAAACCTTATGCTTAATTTGTTAGTAGTCTCATGTGCTATGCTATGTACCGGGCGGATATACGCTATGCGGTGGGGTGTCAAGCCGGGTACAATCGGATCGGTCAGAACAACTGGACAACAATGACATATACTTAAGTATTTAAAGAGAGCAGAGATTATATGTTGGTGTATTCCGGTGGGGAGTCTTCGCTGCGGATTATACGGACTCAGATTTTCAAGGGGATATTGACTCGAGTAAATCAACAGCTCGGGATGTGTTTACCCTAAATGGGGAGCTATTTGTTGGAGGTGTTAAACGGACTTGTGTTGTGACTCCGGTGAAGGCTGAATATGTGGTTACATACGAATTTGTAAAAGGAAGTTGTATGGCTTAAGAAATTCCTTTTGGATCTTCATGTGATGCAAGTGCAGTCGGCCCATTACCACTTTCTTTGTGATAACGGTGGGACGTGCACGATCCAAAGGAACCAAGGTATCACAAAGCAAAACACATATTAAGAAAGTACCACTTGATCCAGAGTGATTTCATTGATAGGGACGCAGTGGTTACTAAAATAACATCGAGAAACCTAGCCCGGACCCTTTTACTAAAGTCTGCTTCCCGAGCGTGTGTTTGAGAAACATGAAAATTGTATGGGTCTTAAGAGGGTCGGGCTTACTTTAGAGTGGGAGTTGGTTACATTTATTGCTCTAGGAGCAAGACAAGTTATATTTATTTCACGATATAATAATATGAAGTTTTTTGCACATTATATTTTACGCATAAGGTCCAGATTAATTATGTAGTATATGATCATATGGATACGTCCATAGAAGACATGATCACAGGTTCTCATAATTAATGAATTGTCTCACAGTTGTTAAATAAAGTTGGGCACTTTATTTAGACTGCAATATTTTATGAAATGATCAGTCTTGGTTATTATAAAATATTGGAATGAATTATGGTCATTCTGAGAGGATCGGAAGAGATTTAATCAAGGATAAATTTATGTGAAAGGAATTAAATCTCAGGCGATATTAGATATGTTATTTTTCTTAATCCTGAGTATATTATAAATAGATAATTAAGTTACTATGGTTCTTTGAGTTATCGATAAGTGATGCCTATTTTTAAGCGACCAATATCTTGATAATTTGGGGATTGTATTATTTTGATTATCAAGTATTTATAGAAATATACAAAATGGAATTTGTATGAAATATCCTCTTGACATGTTTCGATTTTTCGGATATTGAAAGTCAGCGGTCGGTGCATGGGATCGGATTAGAGAAGCGATAAGTCGAGAGAATAAATAATTAGTTGATTCTGAGAAAATTATCAATTAATTATTGATATTTACAAGAGGAAAATACATTTGATATAAAACATTATTAATTTTGGAATTCACATACGGGCTTTTTTAGTGGAGTAGCCGAGGATGGGTGACAGGTCGGACTTGCTTCTAAGCAGAGTGGGAGATTGTTGGATTTATGCTCGAAGCAATCTAGGCCGGATTGATCCAGAGCCTTAATTAATAATGGGCCATAGGATCCCCAAGCTAGCTCATTAGATGGCCAGAGCCCATTTAGCGATTTATTAAGATATAAGAAGGGAGCCATTTATTGGGCTGAGGTGTTATAAAACCATAGGAGGATTAGGGTTAACGGTCATCGCTCTGCTTGCTTACTAGCCTCCCGAGGGGTTTTTAAGTTGCGTATTATTTTAGAGATTGAGAATCTCGGTGAAATAAAAACACCTTGAGTGAGAAACAAAAACTGTAAGGTTTCAGAGTTTTTAGATTAACCTTTTAGTTTCTTTTGTGATCAGGAGCGCCCACACACAGATCTGTCACGTAGAGAATAGCTTGGAAGGTTCTGTGGATTATAGTAGAGATTTTCTGCACTACTACAGGATAGTAATGGGTGATGAAAATATATCTATCATACATTGTATTTAACTGTGTGATTCCTGGCTTCCGCTGTATGATTCTAGCACATTACTCTGTTATAAGTTCGATGTTGGACCTCAAATCATTTGATGTTAGAATGAATCAAATGCAATATACATGAGGGAAGATTGTGAGGGTATATGGATTGAGAATAATTAAATAATATATTATGCCCTTGACATGAGATGTAATAAAATATTTCATTTATTATTTTCACGAGTTATATATATATATATATATATATATATATATATATATATATATATATATATATATATTGATTTGACTATCTTTTTGCTTCCATGACATATAGATTTATATATTATTTTTTAATATCATGCTTCGATTTTTATTCTCATATAATCTCATTTCACTTAACTATTTTATTTTTTTGAAACTATAAACCATAATTGAAAATATGCTCTCATTTATTTGATTATTGTCCTTGTATTTCATTATTAAAAAGGAATCTATAAACAAGACATACTGTGAAAGGAAATTTCAAGAGTTGTACTTATGGATAACCAATTTAACTAATAGAAATATATGAATGACTATATTAATCTTCTTTTTGAGTCAATGTATAGGTTTGTTGGTAAAGTACCTATCTGCACATCTACTTGATATCTTGAGACTAATGAATTCAAGAAGAGAAGAGAATGCAAAAATAAAGCAAAGAGGTAGTACATTAAAACCAAACATTGTAAATCGTAGTAAGGATTAAAGCTAGAGATTGAATAAAATATCCTTGGTAGTCATATTGGCGAAAATTCAATTGAATTAAGTAGCTATCTTGACACCATAACTAGTACCCATGTGCCAATAATATTTGAGACTTGGAGGAAGGTCCCTAAAGAGACCAAGGAGAAGATGTGGGATTTGATCACGGTAAGCATATCTATAGCTTTTAACAATGTTTTAAAAACCATATTGGACATTGAGCTAGGAAAAGTTACGGTTCCACGGTTCGATAGTTAAACCGGCTTGATTGAACCCTTGTCGAATCGTGGCGTAATAAATATATAAATTTTATTTTATTTAAATTAAAATATATATATATATATATATATATATATATATATATAATAATAATAATAATAAATAATAATATTTAAGATATTATTTATTTCATTTTATATAAATAAATTAATATTTTAAAATTTATATAAAAAATATGTATAATATTAATTATGGAAACATATTAAAAATGAAGAAAACTTATTTATATAAATATATATTAACTAATAGCATATATAATATTTTTTTTTGTTAAAATTTAACACAAATGAGGCGGTGGTCTGGTGGTGGAGCCTGGTGGATCCTGGTGGAGCTTCTAAATTGATAATTAATGGTCCTGGATTCGAGACATGTAGTTGCAAGTTTAATGTTGAATTATGTATTTCTTCTTTCATTAATGATAAAACAGCAAGTCCCACATTATGGTAGAAAATTAAATGCATTTATAATCAGTTACAAGAAACTTATAATTCTAAGAAATGAGAATCCTGTTGAAGATTGATAGCCTTGTTGCCGCATCAGGGGTGTGTTTGCCTCTCTCAATACATGTAATAAATGGCTAATTTTGTCAGAAAATTAAAGCATGAGGAAACCGATCGATTCTTACCAAACTGCAAGGTTCAATCGGTTTGACCAGCGGTTTGAATGGTTTAGATTCACTTTCGTAATAAATGGTTCTAGAACATGAACCAGATCGGATTGATGATCGATCGATCCGGTCCGATTTTCAAAACATTGACTTTTAATATATAATTATATTCATTTATTAAAGTGAGCTAACATGAGTTGCTATTATGTAGACAAGCTTTGATGTGGATCGAAAGTCCAAAATGAATTGTTTCCTATTAACGAGTATCAGGTTTCGAGAAGTACCTTTAAGTAAAAGTTGACAAAGAAATATATATTGCCTTTTAAGAATGAACAAGAAAAGCTGAAAAAAGCCACCTCTATCTATCCAAAGATATAAGAGGATCATTGGAGCTAGACAATTTGTTAAAGATAAACTTTTTGAACATTTTAATGTTAAGTATTATTTTTTTTATATCCTGAATGTTCATATTTACATATTTTCACTATGTCATAATTTCGTGTCAATTCTTTGTAGGATTACCACAAGATTCAGAAATCTAGAAGAGCTAAACACATTTACACTCATTATCTTAGAAGGAAAGGAGATGCACTTTTTGAGCAAGATATAGTAAGTTGTCACTATTAATAAAACAAAAAATATATTTTTTGTTTATTGGAAAATGACTCCAATTCCTTAATATCATTGTTAATTTGATCATATTGGACTAATGAGTTTTATTGTTTAAAATCCAATAGCTAAAAGCAGAAGGGGCTACTAATAGGATTGGTAGAAGAGTTTTATGGAGGAAAGCACGTGAAAAGAATGAACAGTTTAATAAGATTACAGAGCCAGTGATTAACATGATAGTAAGTTACCATATTTATGCCTTTTAGAGCTTATAATGTTAGTATGCCTATGTAATTATATTATGTAATGATTTCATTAAGTGTACATTAACGAGCAATAGACTTAATGCTATTGTTTTTTTATGAGTGGTCCAATTACATTGGTGCAAATATAGTACCATAATTTGAAAATTAATTTTGAAACGTTACATATTATAATTTTCTAGCTACCTTGGTTATTTTTTATTGATAAATAAATTATTACTAACATATGCATTTTATAGGATGAACTACTAGAAAAGGCTAAGGAGACAGGATTACCTCCACTTGGTTCAAACAATATATTATGTCAAGCATTGGGTAAGGCCGATAATCCAAGACGTGTGCTAGGTTAAGATCGCCTAGTTAGGCCTAACTTATTCTTCCATCAACCATCAGATGACATGAAAACAATCAGCGAAGAGTGGGAAATGATGCGAAAGGAGATGCAAGATGCAGTAGCAAGACAAATTATGTCTCTCGTAACTCCACATTTTGATATGGGTAGTAATGATATTAGACAACAACTTGTTCTATAACCAGATGTAGTTGAAAAGCCAATGATTAAAGTGATAGAAAACCCCCAACAACTCGAATGACCAATAAAATCCAAGGTACGTAGACACTTACTAATTATGTAAGGTCAATATATGTGATATACAACCTTTGTAAATGCTATCATTTATTGTGTTGAAGTAATTAAGTATAAATTATTAGGAAAGAAGAAGAAATATTGTACAGGTGGTACCTGATAAAGAAAAATGATCTAATAGGTTGGTTGCAATCGATGTTGCAAACAAGCCAGATGTTACACTCCCACTCCCAAATCCATATGAGATTACCAATGTTGGGGATGTTGTTGGCTTCGAATTTGATTAGCCAACAAACCTTGTGATACTCGAAAATGAACATCCTTAGGTAAGTAATTTTATGCTTGTAGCATATTTGATTGTAACTTGGTATTTTCTTATTTAGGATTATATATTACTAATGTTCATTTTTTTTCATAGATGTTGGATAAAGGAAAGAATAAAATGGTGAAGACATCAATTGTTCAACAATTAAAGCCTCTAAACCATCCGACTATAAAATTTTTTAAGAAAATTGTGGATGGTTATTTTGGTAATGAGAAGACATGAAGGGACCTAACCAGGATTTCCTCTTCCTAACCCGAGGGACCTTCCCGGCACTCCTACGGATTTGAGAAAGCATTTCTTTTAAACCCTTTTTAAAAGTGAATCGGAATGGAAGCGAACCCATTTATCTGCGATTATGATTTCAAATTAAAACCTTGGTATTAAGCAAAGGTGGGAAAATTTTTCTTTTACTGACATTAAACCCTTTTTATACGATTAATCATTTTGCAGAAAATTGGGCAGAGTTTACTATATTTTTCAGACATTTCCCAATTTTACAACTTTCTGATAAAACATTTTACACTCCTGATAATGTTCGTTTTACTCGCATCTAGCTACGAGGACGTCGAGTCCTTCTGAAACAGTACAAATCAAAATTTAAAAATCATTTTTTGAACACCATAGAAATATAAACAATATTTTATAGCGAATTTGGGCTCAGTCGGGGATTACACTTGCGACCACACCAACGTACCTTTTGTAACACCGTCAGGAAGGGGTGTGCGGTACATGATCACGTAGGGGTGTATAAAATGCAAAGTGTCGCGTTGTAATATTTGGAGTAAAGTAGAAATGAAAGTTTATGGAACAGGAATTTGTGAGAGTATTAAACAAAGATACAAATGTCATTTAACGGATATATAAACGTAATTAAGTTAGAGATATATAGTGTAGTAGGAATTTCAAAAGTTGGAATTCTGATATTTAAATCTTGAAGACAAATTCCTGATTAAGGAAAGTTGAGGGTGAAAGTCAATTAAGGGAAGTTTAAATAGTAAAATAATAATAATGAATTTATAAAATTTTCGAGAAATTAGAAAATTCTCACAGATCTCGGATATTGGCTTAATTTCTTGTAGTTAAATTCGATACCATGAAATCTAATGCTTATAGAAAAGTTTCGTTTTAATTAAGGAGGCAGTCGGAATATTTTCTGAGTACAGGCGAAGCCAGTTTAAAGTGGCACCGAAAGCGGGATTTTAGAAAAATTAGAAAAATGTAAATAGTTAAAGAATATTCGTTTAGGATAAATAAAATTGGCTTAGGAATGAGAAATAAAGTGTTTCGGGTAAACGGATAGAAAAGAAGTGGAATAAAGGACGTGGATCGCGTGAAAAGAAAAAGAAAAAAAAAACAAGCTTCAAATGGATTGGAGAGAGGACGGACGGGAGTGAGAGACGGCGTGGTTGAGTTTTTTGGTTTATTTCTCTTACTAACACCGGATTCTGTCAGTAGTCGAACTCGTCGGGATAAGCGGAAAGTCTTCCTACTTAGCGGCATTTGCGCGTGAGTCACAGGAAGCACGTGAGGTTCAGTAGGAAATTGATTAAATATGCGAAAAGCGAATTTTTAGTTTTGCCGGATACTGCGAATTCACAGTGGTCGCGGCTTTTCGGACCAGTGGGTAAAGTTGCTACAGCGATGAGAATTTCTGTGATGAATGAAATCTTGGCTTTCGTCGAGCTTCGAAGAGGTGAGAATTCTCTTTGTGTTATTCGGCTAAAAGGTATATAATGGGCAGGAATATTAACTAGAGCCAATAGAATTTAGTCTAAAAATTTTAGGCGGGTTTAGGAATTTTAGGAATTTTTAGGAAATTTTGGGACTATTTTCGGACAGTCCGGGCTGAATTTCGGGACTGTTTTCGGACAGTTTTGGTTAAAATTATAGGATTTTATTCAAATAGTCCAGGACAGTCTAAATGTTTTTGGTGTTTTTAAGGTATATGGAAAGTCACGCTGAGTCTAGAGCACTGTATTATCTTATTGAATGGCATTTGGGGCCGCGTATTTTCGAAAAATTTTAATTCATGTATGGTGTGCAAATTCTTTGGTTGTCTTGACGTGTGTGATCTGTCGTCGAGTGTGTAATTTCAAACGAGCGGGAGAAAGTTATGGAGCGTATCAAGTTTATGAAAAGAGGTGAGTGTTAAACTAAGTTCCATCTTAGTGTATTATTATTATTAATATATTGTTCTGTTTGGTATTTCGTAGTTTTCAGATACAAGCCCAGATTTTAAATGACAATGAGGTTAAAAAGCGCGAATGGTTTTGAGTTAAGCCAATTTTGAAAGCGTTAGTTTTAAATTGTAAAGCCGATTTTTAAGCAGCAGCGAGTAAATGGTTTTTGAAAAGTTCGCGAATTTTTGGCTAACAATAGTAAGCGAATGGTTTTGAGCAATTCATGCATTTTGGTAACCAATAGTAAATGGTTTCAAAGTGTAAAGCTAATTTACAAAGCAATAGCCAGCCAGCCCAGTTTGAAAACGGGCGCACTTAGTTCTAAGCGAAGCAAACTAGGTGGTATTAAAATGCGTGCACGGTGGAGTCGGTGTCTCATAAATGCGTTTTAGTTTTTTGCCCGATTAGGCAAACTAGGACATACATCATGCATTTAAAATGGCAGTCGCGCGTACGGGGTATATAAGATTGCCGAGCTCTAACTAAATTATGGTGATCTGGTCCAGTTCCACCATATCACCGGAGGAAAAAGGTGATGCGGACCCCGGAGTCCTTCCAGAAACTTACGGTCGCGAACTAAAGTGTTCACTAAGTCTGATAAACAAAAAATAGGCCTCAGTGGTTGATGTTTTATAAGCGCCAATATACGAGTTTGAAAAATCAGCGAACAGTTTCGTTGTGAGGCTTAGGAGGATTTTAAAGCAAGCGGTTGAGCAGACTCAGTTTTATTTTCAAAGAATGCGGTTGAGCCAAATTTCAGTTTTATGAAAAGTTTTGAGAAACTTTTTAAAGCAAGAGTTTGTGAAAGGTTTTAGAAACTTTGAAGCAGATAAAGAAAGCAGCCCGAAAGAAATTTGAAGTTTTATGAAACTTTAAGCAAGCAATAAATGAGAGTTTTATAAGAGCAAGAAAAGCAAAGTAATGACAGTAAAGAAAAGTTTTAGAAACTTTTAAGCGACAAGTACAAAAAGCAAACCCAAGCGAAAGAAAAGTTTTAAGAAACTTGAAAAGCAAAAAAAAGAACTACGGAAATAATTGTAAAGAGGAGTTTTACGTTTTGAGATGTTTTAGGAAAAAGCAAAGCGTTTTATAAGCATACACTCAGCTGGTTTTAGCTCATTATTTTCCATTTAAAAAACTATTTTCAGTCTGGTCTGTATGAGCCATTTGGGCATAATAGGGTTTGTCCCGATGTGTACAGAATCTTTGTTAGTAAGAATATTATGTAAGAAAATACTTTGAATATGTATAATGGAGCATATGTATGTACATAGAGTAGTTTTGTGAGTGTGTTGGTATCTTTGGTTGCCCATATTTTGGATATAGTGTAAATTGGATGTATCACGAGGATTTGGGACATGTCTATATCTGTTTGTTATCTTCTTAGAAATTTTACTCGTCATAGTTTAGAAGAAAGAAAGAATTTTTATAGGAGGTTTAGCAAGCAATACTGGCTTAGGCTTCACGGGGGTTCTGGTCGTCGGAGGTAGCAATTTGAGGATTCACGTGAGGTGGCCGGCACGCAGCCCTTTGGAAGGGGGTGGGGGTGTGTCAACATGGTGTCGGAGCGGGTTGTATCTGATAACACAGGACATGAGGAGAGATGATACCACCTTGAGGTGGTATCGAGCATAAGTATTAGCAGCCAGCCATGTTTAAGTTGAAGTGCATGCATGTCAGAGTGGTCGAAGTATTAAAAGTTGATTTTAGTAATTCTGACACTATGTCGGGGAAGAGGGCGTGAGGTCGATCTGGGAGAGTATTCCGGCGGTTCAGGCGCGTCTGCGGTACACAGTGAGAGATGAGCACGTAGTTGGTTCGCTCTGCTATGTGGTCGACCTCCCGGCCCGGCCCGGGTCATCTTTGGACCATCCCGGGCCACAGGAGGGAGCTCAGAAGTGCGGGATTGTTTGCGCGAGGCCTTGGGTGGCCTGATTGCCGCAGAATAGTAGCCATAGCGGCAGTCGGCGATCGCAGCCTCCTTATGACTAAGGGGTTACGGAAGAATGCGGGAGTCGATAGAGAAATCTGAGTGGGCGCGAAGCCATATGACGGCGTGGCGTCTTAGAGCAACACAGTTTATGGCTAGGCCAGGAGTAAATAAGGTTTACGGAGTTATGGGATGCACGGATGAGCAAGAATCTTGTTTTCGAGTTTCGATGGAAGACGGGGGCTAAGGATTGGTGGGATCTTTGTGAGAGGAGCATCGATGGCATATCATGGGGACGATTTCGTAGAATTCAGCAGCCAGTTCTTTCTCGAGCCATAAAGATTCAAGAATTGAAAGAAGTTCTCGAACTAGTTAGATTGGTTCCACATATTCAAGCGGGATGAGTTTCTAAAGTGTAAGGTTTTTATCAGGACTACAACCTGCAGAATCGGAGTGCATTTGTCGATGGTTCCTCGAATAGATTTGGGGACATAGTTGGGGCGCTGAGTTGAGCAAAGCACCACGACCATGTCGAGTAGGCGGGGAAGTAAGAGTAAAGGAGTGCACCGGGCCGTCGACAAAGCTCGGGACGGTGCGGGTGAAAGAAAAGCAAGAGCGGAGGTTATAGAGTAGAGTGCGGTCGAGGTATCTGCAGTCGAGGATCGGTGAGGCCCCAGGTTGTTAGCAGTGGCACGGAGTATTCCTCTGTATGTCATATGTGCATAAACGACACCATGGAGAATGTAGGAGGGTCGATGCAGGTGTTTCCACTTTGTGACGGGAAGGCCCGTTTCATTGGGAGTGCCCTCGTGATTGAATCTTGAAACATCGTGCTTGATCCTAGCTACCCGATGCGGAGATTAGCACGTAAAGTCGACGAGGGGAGGAGTTTCCCGAGTAGAGGGAGCCAAACATCCATAGCGAGAGGTGGTCATGGTAGAGGTAGAGGCGATCTTGCGAGGATCTGAGTATTATCGCACTCGGGCCGGAGTATATCTTGTGACTCGGCCAAGATGCGGATGCGACTCGAATGTGGTCGCTGGTATTGACTGCATCATGATCGCAGTGCATATACATTAGTGGACCCGGGGCTACGCATTCATTTGCATCAGCATTTCTTGATCGGCTTCGGATAGAGACCCTGACCATTAGAGGTCGTGCAAGGAGTTCCCTTCAGCTGGAGATCCGTTAGTCTCAGACAGAGTAGTAAGAGATAGTAGAGTTCTGATTGAGGACAAGAAGAGTTCCCAGCGGGTCTTGTAGCTTTAGATATGGGGACTTCGATGTGGTTCGGCATGGATTGGCTGTATCTCGCCATAGAGCCACATTAGATTGTTATAAAAGGAAGTAAAAATTTATGGGCGACGAAATTGGAGGTTAAGTTCGAGGAATGTAGAGTTATCTTCGGTATGATCTCTGCCATGCTTGGCGCGAATCTTTGCGTAAGGGTTGTCAGGGTTATCTAGCTTATGTGGTGGAAACAAGAAAGGAGGGGACTCTGGTGGATGAGATTCCAGTTGTTAGAGAGTTCCCAGATGTATTCCCAAATGATATTGCAGGATTACCTCCAGAAAGAGAGGTGGAGTTCACCATTGATTTGATCAGAGGAGGCGGGCCCCATTTCCATTCCTCCTTATAGGATGGCTCTGTAGAGTTGAGAGGCTTAAGGCTCAAGTGAAGAATTATTAAACGGGATTCATCAGGTAGGGCATATCCATGGGGGCTCCGAGTTCTCTTCATGAAAGAAAGATGGGAGTTTGCGGTTGTGTATAGATTCTGAGGCCGGGTGAGCAAAGTTACCATCATGATCGTGTCCCTCCCCCAGAATCGATGAGTTATTTAATCAACTCGAGGATCTCGGTATACTCAGAGATAGACTTGAGGTCGGGGTATCATCGATTGAAGTGCAAAGAGAGTGATGTACCTAAAATTTGTTGAAACACGAGGATTGTATTAAGACCACACAAGGAAAAACGATTATATGCGAAGTTGGCTCCAGAGAGTGTCGATTTGGCTCAACAAGGTGGCAGTCTTCGTCATGTGATTTCAGGCGATGGGGTGAGTGTGGATTCAGAGAAAATAGAAACTGATGGTAAATTAGAACCGCCAAAGTATGTCGAGGAGGTCGGAAGCTTCCTTGGTTTTAACGGGATATTACAAGAAGTTTGTGGAGGGTTCTCTCCGGGATAGTAGCCACAACGACTAAGGCGACGAAAAGTCTCCAGTATGATTGGAACAGACGCTGTCAAAGAGTTTCGAGGATTTGAAAGATAGATTGAAACTGGTGGGTTGGAATTTGTGGAAAAGTTATTGCAAAGTTGTATGTGGGCCGAAATAGTGAGACTTCATGGGGTTCGGTTTCGATAGTTTGGTCGAGAACCCGGGTTCACATCAGTTTTGGCTGGTTCTGAAACGGCTTTAGGTACTCGCCTTCATTTCGGCCACGACGTTTCATCCTCGAGACGGATGGTCGGTCGAGAGAGGACTATTCGGACGTTAGAGAGGATATCTTTGAGGAGCTTGTGATGGAATTCAAGGGATTAGGATACTCACTTGCTGTAATGGGTTGCCTACAACTTGATAGGCTATCAAGCAGTATAGATATGGCTCCATTTGAGCGTTGTATGGCGAGGAAATATAGGACTCCGGTGTCTTTGGGATGAGGTTGGTGAGAGAAGACTAATAGGCACGAACCCAAGTACGAGATCACTTGAGAGAAAGTGAGAAAGTTGTTAGTGATAACTTGAAGATAGCAAGAGATAGGCCAGCGAAAAGTTATGCGAATGACCGTCTTTGAGACTTGCGATTCGAGATAGGTGACGAAGTCTTTTTGAAGAATTTCACCTTGGAAGGTGTGTTGAGATTTAGGGAAGCAGGCGAGCTAGTCAGAGGTATATTGGACCTTATGAAATTATGAGCGAGTGGGGTAGTAAGCCACAAATTGAAGTTACACGCGAGTTGTCAGTTCATGATACATTAGCGTGTATCAATGTTGAGGAAATATATCCGGATCGCTACATGTATTGAAGCGTAGGTGCAGTTAAAGGAGGTGACTATCGAAGAGACGCGGTGCGGATTGTAGATCGCGAGAACGGTGTTGAGAGACGAAACGATTCCGTTAGTTAAAAGTCTTGTGGAAGAATCGTGAGGAGGCACATTTCTTGGAGCCAGGAGAATTTCGGATGCGCCGTCAATTACCCTCACTTATTTTCGGATGAGGTATTTTACGTTTCATTTAACTTTTTGGAGTTTAGTTTGTCGTTTCGAGACGAAATGTTCTAAGGAAGGGAGGATTTTTATGGCCGTCGAGAGAGTGCAGTGCGTAATCTTTGTGGGGGTGTATAAAATCTCAAAGTGGTAGCATTGTAGTATTTTGGAGACTAAAGTAGGAAATGAAAGTTTATGGAACCGGAATTTGTGAGTATTAAACGGGAATCTGAAATGTCGTTTAACGAAAAAGGATATATAAGGCGTAATTAGAGTTAGAGATGGTAGTAGTAGGAATTTGAAAGTTGGAGTCTGATATTTAAATCTTGAAGACAAATTTGATTAAGGGAAAGTTGAGGGGGTGAAAGTCGGAATTAAAGGGAAGTTTAAATATTAAAATAATAATAATGAATTGAGAATTTTTCAGTACCGAAAAATTCTAGATGCCGGATAGCCAAACAGTTTACTTGGCCAGATTAAATTAGATACCATGAAATCTAATGCACAGAAAAGTTTCGTTTAATTCGGAACGATTCGAATATTTTCACAATTTTTAGGCGGCAGTTTAAAAGTGAAGCACAGCGGGATTTTAGAAAAATTCGAAAAATGGCAAATAATAGTTAAAGTGTTAAATTTAGGATAAATAAAATTGGCAGTGAAATAAAGTGTTTCGGAATTTGGCTTGAATGAAAAGTGGAATAAAAGGGACATGTAGGTCCCACATCAAAAGAAAAAGAAAAAAAAAACCAAGCTTGAATGGATGGGGAGGACGGACGAGTGAGGAACTGAGACGCGTGAGTTGAGAGTTTTTTTTTAGTTTTATTTACTCTTGCACTAACTACCGGTTCTGAATCGGCCCAGGTGGTTCGTCGGGATAAACGGGGAAAGTCTTCCTGCAGCGACGAAATTTCTGGCGTGATCTGAGAAAGCGGGGTTTAATAGGAATTCGAACAAATATCTGGCAAAATTTTTAGTTTTAGGATCTGTGAATTCAGTGGTCGCGCTTTTCGGACGGTGGGTAAAGTTACTACCTTTGATATGAGAAATTGCAGTGGACCGAAATCTTGTTTTTTCGTCTGGCTCGAAGAAGTGGGAAATTTTCACTACTTTGTGTTATTTATTTTCAAGTATATAATGGAACGGAATGATAGCAGGAGCAATAAATTTAGTCACGAGATTTTTAGGCGGGTTTAAGATTTTTAGAGATTTTTAGGAATTTTGGGACTATTTTCGAACGATCAGGGCTGAATTTCGGAATACATTTTCGGACTGATTTGGTTAAGAATTATAGGATTTTATTGAATAGTCAGGACGAGATTTTGAAATGTTTTCGGGTGTTTTTAGGCTTATGGAAAGTCAGCAGTACAGAGCACTGGCAAATATCTTGTGAATGGCATTTGGGACATGTATTTTCTGAAAATTTAATTCAATAGCATAAAGTGTCTGAAATTCTTGGATTGTCTTGACGTGTGTGATCTAATCATTCAGTGTGTGAGAATTTAAGCAGCGGGAAAGTTGTGGGCGTCTTTCCGAGTTTAGCGAGAAAGAGGTGAGTGTTACAAGCTCGTTTTACGATCTTAGTGTATTATTATTATTATTATAAGCGACTTGCATTTGGTATTTGTGGTTTGAATCTGGCCAGTTTCAGCAAGCCCGATGAGTTAAAAGCAAGCGAAATGGTTTGAGTTAAGCGGAATTTTGAAAAGCGTTGGTTTAAATTGTAAGCCAAATTTTTAAGCTAATGACGAGAAGTAAATGGTTTTGAAAAGTTAAATAGGTACACCGACAACGGCAAGTAAGCCAAATGGTTTGAGCGATTAAATGCATTTTTTGACAAACAATGATAAATGGTTTGAGTGTAAAGCCTTGAATTTCCCTGAAAGAACAATGTAATGGCAAAGAAAGTTGAGAAGCGGGCTAGCCGCAGTTCTAGCTAATGACCGATTCGAGAGGTATTAAGATGCGTGCGCGGTGGAGTCAGTGTCATCATGCATTTAGTTTTCTTGGGTCGTGGCCAGAATATCTGTCATGCATTTAAGTGGCAGTCGCACGTACGGGAGTATATAAGGTTATGGTACCTAAGCTAAATTATGGTGATGCGAGATCAGTCCATATGTCGTCGAAGGTGATCACGGACAGGAATCTTCAGCGTATGATGTGAAACTAAAGTGTTATTTAGAATGTGATAAGCAATGGCTCAGGTGGTTGATGTTTTATAAGCATAATATCTCAGTTTTGAAAAAATCGGTAATTTGGTTAAAATTAAGCGGGAGCTTAGAGTTTTAAAGCAGCGGTTGGCTAGAACAAGATTTTATTTCGAAAGAATGCAGTTGAGCCAGGCTCATTTTATGAAAAGTTTTGAGAAACTTTTAAAGCGAAAGGTTTGTGAAGGTTTTAAGAAACTTTTCAAAACAAGATAAAAGCAAAGCGAAATTTGAAAGTTTTATAAAGCTTACAGCAAACCAATAAATGAGAGTTTTATAAAGAGCTTTAAAGAAAATAGCAATAATAGTAAAGAAAAGTTTAGAAACTTTTAAACAGCAATCTAATAATGACAAAAGTTTTAAACTTGAAAAGCAAAAAAGCGGAAAATAATTGTAAAAGAGAGTTTTACGTTTTTGAGATGTTTTCCGGAGAAAAGCAAAAGCGTTTTATAAGCGTCTATTTCGAGCTCGTTTAGCTCATTATTTTCCATTTTAAAAGCTATTTTAAGTGCAGTGCAGCGAGCTATTTGGAGCATAATGGGGTTTGTCACGATGTTAATACAAGTCTTTGTTAGTAAGAATATTATGTAAGAAAATACTTTGAATATGTATAATGGAGCATATGTATGCATGCAGAGTAGTTTTGTGAAATGTGTTGGTATCTTGGTTGCCATATTTTGGATATAAAATTATGAAATTGGATGTATATCGGGATTTGGGACATGTCGCATGTCTGTTGTTATCTTCTTGAAATTTTTATAAAATCGTAAGTTTAGAAAAGAAAATTTTTATAGAGGGGTTTAAACAATGCGAACTGACGGGAGTTAGTCGTCGGAGGTGCTTGGTGGGGATTTACGTGGAGTGGTAGGCACGCCATGGAAGGGGGTGGGGTGTGTCACCTTTACTGTAAGGCAAGGAACCTAGAAATTTGAATTTTCTTTAGGAAGAATGAAAATGGTAATTTTGTTAGAATTCTTTATAGATCTCGGATGATGAAACGAGGAACATTTGGAATCATCTCCACGGAGAATCTAGTCACCCATGCGAATTCGTTGGTGGAGAGTCGAATTTCCACCAATTCGAATGACGAATGTCGAGTGGATACTGGCGAGATTTTAAGAAAAATGCGAAGATGTCGAATATTTAAAGGAATTTCCTTTTATGATAGATGGAATTGAAATCGGGACGAAATAAATTGTTTCGAGGCGATAAACGGAGCAGAGAACATGACATGGCGCGATGTGGCCCGCGTGTCGCATGTATAAATATCTAAAATATCTATAAATGCAAAAGATCTCATTTTTATACACAGAAAAAGCGTGATAGAGAGAGAGAGAGGGAAGAAAAACGACGCTTTCTCGGAGTGATTTCAAGGGTTTTGCGGTCGGAGCAGCGGGACGAGTTAAGGCGCTGCGCGCGGCGAGGCTGCAGCGTGGAGTCTTTGGAATCACAAGATTCGTCGAGGTTCGGGTTTTTTCAGGAAATCGAAGAAGCGGTGTCAGAAATAAATGCAAATTGAGTGGGGGTTTTATGCTACTTTGGCTTTTAATTTCTATCCCCGGGGGCATGTGTGTGTGTGTGTCAAAGTGGAGAATGTTGTCGAGTTTTTCTCGGAGCCATGACTTAGTTTTGGCCATAGCAGCGCATTTCATCTGAATTAATTGATTAATTTATGGAGTATCTGAAACATCAGGAGAACGTGTTCCTGGAAATAGGTCTATCAAATTCCAGCCCTTTGGAATAAAAAATCGTCCAGTGGAGTTATGTTCGAGGCGGTTTTAACATTGTTTTTGGGCCGGCAGATGTAGTTTGGCCATAGCGTAATAAATGCAATTGAGTGATTAATTTTTGGGTAAACTAGGCACATAGGAGAGCGTATTTCCTTGAAATAGGTCTATCAATTCCGACTCCTTTGGACAAAATGCATTCATAGGGGCCCATGTTCAAGCGATTTCGATTATTATGTTTGAAAGCGAGAGTAGTCCCAGGTTATTTAAGGTTATATCTTGAGTTTCGGTGATCGATTTGGGTGATTAGGTTGGAGAGAACCCTAAGAACCACTCTATCTTCGAAATGAGTACAAAAAACCCGGTGTCAAATTATGGATTAAGACCCCTAAAATCAGGTATCACAGACTGTTTCCATTGTAAGTAGAAATTAAAGCCCGGCCGGGTTTTGAATAAAAGGCCCATAATAGCCGATCAGAACTTAGTTCAGTATTCTTGGGCTACATGGAAAGCCGATTGAGTCAAGAGCCTAGCCATATTCCTTTGGAGGGTAATTCGTATCCACAACCTTGCTGAAAGTTGGTGTTTGTACCAAGTGTATAGGTGGGACATAGGGGTCATTTCTTGTTTTGTTGCCTCGGCTCAGGGCGACCATATCTTTCGTCGGCTGGATTTGGGGTCTATTCTTGGCTACATCAAATCTTGTGGAGTGATATTGTTTCCATGTTCCCGTGGAAGGCATTGGGTGTCCACAACCATGCTGAAAATCTATGTTTTGCACCAAGTGTGTAGGTTATTTGGTTGTGTCAATGTGAATAGTAGGGTTTTGACACGACCATTGCATGACATGTTGTAGGCTATTGTATTGGGTATGAATTTCCATGAGTTAGCCTAAGGAAGTATATGACATTGTTTAATCATGTATTGATGAATGCTAATATGCATGATACTACGATATCTATAAAGATTGGCATGAAATGTATGGAACTTATATGCTTGCGATATATGTTGCATGGTACTTGACATGGTCTGATTGATTAGAATGTTCGTAATTATGCGTCATACATGTAACATGAGTGCAGTGACATTAGCATTGCATATGCACAGGGACATTAACATATTGGGTGTATGTGCATGGATATGGGCATTCATCATCAGTGGTGATGAATGTGTAGTGAGATCGTACTTTGAATGACGTCGATAGATCATCTCACAGTTTAAAACATAAAAATAAATATAAATAATGTGTGTTGGGCGGAGCAAGAGGGGACCGTTAACCCCCTTAGGTGAAAAGCCTAGAAACGTGGGTGTAAAGACCGTGGTGTGATCAGAAAGGATTACGTAGCTGCTGGGTGTAAGAGACTGACGATTGATCAGAAAGTTACGTTGCCCCGAAAGACACGGTCGTGGTTATCGCGTAGGCTCGAGTTGTGTGATAGGAGTCGAGATGGCTTCGGGATTAGTTGCTATTGGCACTTGTATTAGTCTTGGTGGCCGGTGGGGCTTAGTATATGTGTTGTCATTGGTCTGCCCGCGACGGTTGTCACACTTGGAATAGACATGTGTGAGGGAGTCGATGGGTGACTCGGGATATGGGCATGAAGACATTCCATGCATGACGCCACGACATTCATGTGAAGCGTTTTTCGGCTTGGATGTACGTTAGTTGGTTTGATCGTTGTATGAAGCGGCTTAGGTGGGGAGTAACGTAGCAGGAGATTATCATTTATTGGGCTTTGCTCCTTATCGTCGTGGAGACCATTTGGTGCGAGGTCAGGTGCGAGTGGTGACCCACATTCGGGACCGCACATATGAAGAAAGCCGAATGGGGCTTTAGACCATATTTTGTATATGTATATTAGAATAATCAGTTTTAATATATCATTTTGTATAAGAGTGTATAATTGAACTCTTGTAAACATATCACTACAAAGTTGCATGTATAGTATTCAGTGTATGGTTGAATGAGGCGTTGGTGCGCTATGACTCATATGAATGACTCAGTGTGGTATATTGGGCCCGGATGGGTCATGTGATGTATTGTTATATAGGTTGTATTTTGGATAGAGCTTCCCATACAGAGGAGACTCTGTCCGATTTGTTTTAAAATTATGGGTCCCGATAAATGGGACATGATGATGTGGCGTCGGGTTACCAATATCCACAAGTTTTCGTAAGTTGACGGGTTGTCGTGAGGCCTGAGATAGGGGTGTCACCTTGCCACCTGAGAGGATCGAGCTCTCGTAATTCATTTTACGTAAACATATATACATTCTGAAATAAGGTCCACCAGTAGTTATTTACAAAAGGTCCATACATTTTTCAAAAGTAGTGCGTCGCGTGAGGGGCGAGAAAGTGTCAACTAGCAGACTTTGAGGATGCTTTCGAGCTTTGCTTAATGGAGTCTACGCCCCTAAGAACATTTTATAAAACATTTGGAAAGAGGGTGAGCTAAAGGAGCTTAGTGAGAGCATAGTTCATTGGAAAATAATGTTTCCAGATATAGTTCAAATAAAATATGTAAACCAATTGTATAAATATCTCAGTTCAATAAACATTTACTTTACTTTCTTTTCCTTTTTGAATGAAGTCGTATCGATGGAACACTTTACCATTAGCAGCGTTGGCGTGAAAATACGATGAAACGATCTTACGATCACGGAGTGACCCCGAGGAACCTCAGATAAATCGTCATTTTTCTTAGATACCATTCTGGCTATGGAATAAATCACGTCGTGCGTTGGTAACGCTTTTTGTACTTTTCACGTGCGTGGCGATATGCATCATTTCTTCCACCTCATAAAATCCTATCCTTTCCATTATCACAATGCAGCGGCTTCCCAAAGCGGCTCAGTCGACTTTCGGCTACAAAGCTTTATCTTTGTAACGTAGGGTAGTAGTTCGATCGTAAAACATTTTCATATAAACATATATATATATATATATTATAAACATTCGTTTAACATGGGAAACTATAATCATTCATATTTTACAATATAATTAAAGTCAAAAAAACCATATTTCCTTTTATTTAAACATTTATAGCATAGATATGAAAGCATTATATATTTGTAAACATTATATATATATATATATATATATATATATATATATATATATATATATATATATATATATATATATATATATATATATATATATATATATTTCCATAAACATTTACATTTTCCCTCACATTAGTTGTTTAAGCCATTTTTCCTCATTTAAAAAAAACTTTCCACCTTTGTCCTTAATCACTTTCCTCCTACAAATCACATTATCCATAAAATCCATTAACATTCATACCTTAACAATATTTAATTAAACCATTAACTATAATATACTTTCTATTAAATTAGAAAGCAACCCTTAAGCATTTTCTTATTCAATTTAATCTCAACTTAACCAATTCACTTCACATTAAATTCAGGGCTCATGACAACATCATTACAAGCCTTAAATCAAGCCATTAGCATACTTAAAGTGAAAAACCGATAATGCCCTTCACCTTAGCAAAAATTACATTTATACCTTAATCAATTTTTTTTTCTTAAAACTTTAATTCTAATACATTTCATTAGACATTTACTCACTTCCAATTGATTAAAATCAATTGAAACTCAACTTTTTCATACTTTTCCTAGGGTGGTCGAATCCTACATGTCACGCATTCATCATTATTTTTTCAATTTCTTCTATTTTCTTTCAACCATTACATTTAACAATTCATCCAATGCTATCGATTCAATTAAACTAAATCAAACTAATGCATTTCCAATTAAACCCTCTCTTGGCCGAAATTTAACCCTTATAATTAATCTCACTCTTTCTTTTCAATTTCTTAGCAAAATCAACGTAGAATCATGTCAATTTAATAGCTAAAGCCTTAAAATAACTCAATTGAAGGTTTAGATAAATAAATCCATAAAACCCTAATTGCTTACCTTAATAGTTTTGGTGTCTTGGTGTTAACTTGAATTCAAATGAAACCTCTTGTTCAAATCTACATAAAGACATGCCAAGAAACTCATTTACATCATCATATAACCATTTCCTCCATTAACCTTCAATTTCACATAGACTAGTAAGTGATCTCACCTTAAAAACTTGATTTTTCACTTAGGATTTGATCTAGGGTATTTCATGGACATGATGAACACTTGAAATGGACTTGAAATGACATGAGAATTACTTGAATGGCTTGGAAAGGGGTTGCTGAAGTTGTCTCCCTTGCATGGACGTGAAATGCTTCATTTTTGCTTCACTTTTGCCTTTCAATTTGGTTCACCCGTAAGCCCACCAAAAGCCAAGCCAAATGCACTTTAATGATCATTTTTTAAATTTTTAATTCTTGCTCGATTGTCGCCCCAGAATTAACAACATCTTTATTAGTTAGCATCCTTGAATTCTAATTGGTCGTATGTAGCATTATAATCCAAAAGCAGCCAAAACCACTTTATATACTATTCACTTACTTTTCCATCAAATCATATTGCTTAAGCAGTAGTTAGGCTTAACTAACTCTCATGGTTAACTAACACAAATATCATTTTGCCTTTAGTTAACTTTCACTCATCAACTAACCAAAGTTAAGTTAACTACTTTATGACAAATATCAATGTTAATGGAATCCACATGGCAAGCTCTCATAGGTCCATTCTTAATCACATGGATCCTCAACACATGGCACCATTCTATTAGTTTTGCTTTCTTTATAGATTAGAACTACTTCATTAAATAGCTTAAATGGCGCTCCTTGAAAATAATACCCCTATACCAGATAAAAATTCCGAAAAATATTCCATGATCGTCAATCATAAAATTGACCATGGAATACTCTAATTAAACATTTCCTTTCTTGAACATGCTTTAGAAAAAATCTAGAAATTTACAAAGGAATATTTTTTAAAACTATTTCGTAAAAAGGGCATTTTCGTCATAAATCATCGGACTTTTCAAAAACCCCTTAAACGAATTCAAGGTTTGTCCGTTTTTCCAATTTCTTTAGACTCAATACATTATTCTGAACATTTTTCGATTTTCGGGGCTCGTTTTTCGAAAATTATTATTCATTTGACCGTTTCCAGTCAAATACATAACTTATCGAAAACGAAATTTACTATTCATGGAAATAGTAAATTTGGGGTCTTACAAGACATACTCAATACAACTACCATTTTCATTATTTGGTGTTGAATTTTGAACATATATATCTAAAGAGGATCGTGAATACATTATCACATCTTCAGAGCCGTCATTAAATTGCATCTCTTTCTATTTATGGTTCGTATATTTTGTTTTCATTATTTAGTTATTTTTTATATAAGTTGTCCATGTTGAAGATGCTCGAATTTGACTAACAATAGTTTTCTTTTGGTGTTTGGATAATATAATAGGCATATGCATAATCAACTACAATCAAAATTTGTATTTGTTAATCCTTTTACAATATCACAAGCGGGCTTTAGTACTCTTCAAACAAAAAGAGAGTACAATTGTTATCAAAACTCTTAGTAGAGTGTCATGATGCTGAATATATTTTTATGCCTTACAACCTTGAGTAAGTCATGAATATTAGACTTTAAGTTAGAGATTTTATGATTCCTCTATATTTCTAATTGGATAATACTTTTGTTTTTAATGTTTTAACTGCTAGATTGCTTGTAGTGATTGGACTAAGGAGAATGATAGTTCATTATCTTGATCCTATGCATAGGAAACCATGTGAGGACTTAAAGGATATAGTAAACATGTAAGTTCTTTCCATTATTTTTAATAATACTATTATTTTTCTATAAATTTATTGCATTCACCTCAAATACATCTCTTTTTTATTTACATGTATTAAAATATATAGTATCTATATATTTGAAAAAATTACCTATTGAACTTATTTTGTAGGGCTCTTGGAACAACTACAAAGAAAACATCTAAGCGAGAACCATCTTGGCAAATAGTGTAGGTGAAATTTCAAATGTTGCTTTCACATTTAGCTTATACAATTGTGCATATATATGAGTAATCAAATATTTTACAATTGATTACTTAGTCTCCAAGACAAGAAGGGGGTTTTGAATGTGGCTACTTTGTTATTAGATTCATTAAAGAGATAATTATTGATCTAACAATCATTGCATCAAAGGTAGTACTCATGTAATAAATTGGAAACAATTTTAGGCTTCCAAATTTTGTGTATTATAATGTTATTGTCTTATCTGATTTCAGTTGGTGATAAAAAGACATTCACAAGTTGAGTTTAATGAAATTAGAGGGGAATGGGCTACATTCGTGTTACAACTAATCATGAATCACGTTGATGCATCATGATCATGCATGGTAAGTCCCTTAGTTGCTACATGTATTTTTTTCATGATTATTATATAGTATTACTCTTCTTTGATAATGTTTCTATTTGAAAAAAGTTGATGTACTTAACTCTATTTGTTTATAACAACATTATTCTTCTTTATTTCCAATTTTTTTAAAACTTACTAAATCAAGAAATGCAGGTATACACTCATGATAGGAGGGTATGAAGAATGAAAATAAACGAGAAGATAATGAAATTTCATGTTTTTAGATGTAACTTTTATGACATCTCAATTAGCCAGTTTGATGCAAATAAACTGTACATGAATATTGGGATGTTTAACATTTTAAATCATGTTTTACTACATACTCAATTTAATTTGTTTTTCTTTAAAAGTTATGGATTTGATGAGTTTGATAGGTTTGATATTTCGTGAGCATTTTATATGCAAATACTATTAGATGAAATGTGTTATGAGTATATATATATATATATATATATATATATATATATAGGTTAATCTTGTTATATGTTCTGAAGCGATATCCGTAAGCATTACAAAATTATGTTGGTTAATCAACCATATCTTTCACAAGCATTTACAATGTGACTTCAGAACTAAAATGGTGATGCATTTTGTTGCTAACCACTAGTGCACGGGTCACAGAAGTAGTCTTTCTTTTAAAACCAAGTATTGATCCCACGAGGAAGGTTTAGTTTTAGTGAGGATTAAGTACCTTGGCTACTAAAGTCGTTCACTATTGAAGCGACTCAAGAATGATGGTGGTGTGAAGCAAATAAAAACTAAACTAAACAAAAGCAGAATGCTTTACGTGAAAACTAGAGTAATTAACTAAAGGGAGAAAGCGACTTAAGGAGGAAACTAGGGTTGGTTATCATCATTAATGCACAATGATTCATCTAGATAAGAGCTTGGGTTGATTGAATTATAACTTGAGTTGATTACCGAGGCTATAGTCTGAGATCTTACTTTAGTTCCCCCTTTGTATTTTCGCCTTATCCACCTATTCACGGTTATTTCCACTTCTAGGTCGATAGGGCGATACTTTTTAAAGGAAATTTTACCTCGAGAGCTTTATTGGTTGCGATTCGTTCTTACTGATAAATTTTTGGACTAAACTCGGATTGGTCATGTAGTTACGGGTCTTGCAATCCTCATAATACATTTGGTGTCCCTCACAGTGAAATCCGGCTTAGTATTGAACATTTTCTAATTCCTAGCTTCTTTGACTAAGTTAATTTGAATCCCGATTAATTGGTTACACCTTAAGAGGAATCGGAACTAGATTTTAAGGCATAATCAGCGTCTGAGGATACCCTAATGCAAAAGGATCGAAAATCGATCTTTACCGGCATGTATCAATGCTTGAAAACCATAACAATCTAAGTATTAACACCAAATACAAAAAATCAAGCATAAACATCCAACCAAACTAAAGATTAAAGGAATCAAACACCAAATCTAATAACCAACCCTATAAAATGCTTAGCCTAACATTTCAGCCATTAAAACCCATAGAGACCAATAGAAAAACATAAACTACTTGAAATGAAGAAAGGATTAGAGATAGAAATACAAAACAAAGATTAAGCTGCAAATGACTTAAATCTTCAAATCCAAGGTGAAATTCACACTCCCTGAGTCAGTGATTCAGCAATAATCGATTCCTGAACCAATTTATTTACAAACAAACCTAAAACTAAGAAATCCTAATCTAAAAATGGAGCAAGCTTGAAGAAGGAAAAAACCTAGAATGAGCCTCCCTTTCTCAAAGTTCGAATCTAATCATTAGAACAATTATAGGCATAGGTCTTGGAAAATGGGCGAAGATGGGCTAAAAATGGAAATATTTGTTGCTCCCGGCCCGTCGTGCGTTTGTTGGCGAGGCTTCTTTACTGGCGAACACATGTGGCATTTTTCTGTCGCCACGACCGAGCGGTGGCCGCCGTGGTGAACCTTACCTCTTCAGCGTAGTGACGACACCTTCAGTGCAAGGCTGATCTTTTAAATATTCTTGCTTTTCGTTGCAAAGGGTGGGGCCATATCCTTCGGTTGTGGCGAACCTCTTGCACCTCCCACTAACAAGTAGTAAATATACTTTGTCATGGCGAATCCAGAGGCTTCTCTGAGATCAACAACTTCCTCTTAACTGATTTCTTCCATAACTTTGCTTCATTTTTCCTTCTAAAACTGCAAAACATAAGCAAATGAGACGGTAGAGCTTTCCTAGAGAGATAATGAATTGTGAATATAGCATTTAGTTGCACCAACCCCATGAAAATCTATAATAAAAATGCCTCTTTCTGATTCACACATATCAAACACCCCCAAACTTAACATTTTGCTTGTCCTCAAGCAAAGAAACAACTCATTAACAAACATGTTGAGCATGAAATTGAGATAGCAGTAATGAAAACTACCAAGTCTGCCTTACACTGCTATAGTAAACTTTGAGATAACCTTTTACAAAAAATAATAAAGTTAGACTATAGTTGAACAACCTAAGCCAAAGTTCTCAAAAAAAATTAGTGTGTGTGAGTGCTTCCATATCCAATTACAGTTTGGATGGAATTAGATGAGCTTGAGTGGAATGGGGATCTCTCACTCACATGGTGAGTGTACTCCATAGGCTTGTTTGGCATATCACTCTCCACTAATTTAGGCAATGCACAACACTTAGGATCGAAATAGGTCTTAAATTTTGAAAGGCGAGAGTGTAGGCGAGAAAGAAGCCTTGGTAAGGGTGGATTAGATGGGTTATTTAGGCTCAAGTTTACCCAAAACATACATATTCTCTTTTTTCTTCACTTATTTGTCCATCCTTTAGCATATTGCATTCTTTTTCAATTGAACCTCTTAACCTTCCCCCAAACTTAGCTTATTGCATATTTTTCATCACAAAGCTCCCCTAAACTTGCATGATTTTCACCATCTTCACAAGAACACCAAGAGCTTTATTTTTCTTAGATTACAAGGCATGAAGTAGTGCAATGTTCAACCCTTTTAAGCTTTCTACCTACCCCATGTAATGAGCTTTAGGTTAGTAACTCCCAGACCAGTTGGCCTTAGGGTACTAGGTGCAGAACACCCCTAAGAACTTTCTTGCTCAAGGTAGGAAGGCCACAAGGTCAAACTTACTCCTCCTTGCTTTATTATTTCTTTTTCTTTCTTTTTCTACTTTTTTTCTTCCTTTTTCTACCCCAAACCTCCTTTGAT
Source organism: Tetrastigma voinierianum (assembly GCA_016808115.1). Taxonomy (NCBI): domain Eukaryota; kingdom Viridiplantae; phylum Streptophyta; class Magnoliopsida; order Vitales; family Vitaceae; genus Tetrastigma; species Tetrastigma voinierianum. The sequence continues at coordinate 145,150 of JAEQBH010008060.1, forward strand.
TTCCATTCAAAGCATACTTACTCCAACCAAACTCCCAATTCACACTACATGCATTCATAAGATCTAACATTGAAAGCAACATGTTAGGGTAAACACAGGCTTTTTGATTGAAGGGTATTCACGGAAGGTTTAAGGTGTTTATTCTTGGTTTTTTTAGAAAGAAAATGGCTAATATGGCTCAAATTGGGTGACTATGGATCAATGCATATAAAGGTTAGCTGGAAAGGCTCAATCGATCCAAGGTTGGCCTATATCATCTCCTAATTGTCATGTTGCCTAGGATTTCGCCTTGAGTGATAATTAAACAAGTTCTAGAGTCTTTAGAGATCAATTAGAATGATATTCACCTAATTCTTCTCTAAACCAAGCAAAATTGACCAAAATGGTAAATGACTTGTGCTCAAAATGATTATGAACTTTATTAAATAGTTAATTACAAGGTGGCTTATTATTCTTTACATTCAAATATCTCTCATTTTCTTCATGTGAAAGAGGGTTTGATAATTTATTCATCATAGGCATCACCATCAATCCTAAAACAAGCTCAACCAAAAACAAAAACAACCTAAAAATGAAAAAAATTAACCTAAAACCTGAAAACATATAAAAGTAACCAAAACACACAAGCAATAAAGAAAACACTAGAAATAGAGATAGTGGAGTTGGAAAATTTAAAAACAAAAATCCCCATGCCACCAAACTTAAAACATATGCATTGTCCCTCGATGTATGAGATATGAATTAAACAGAGACTCCCTAGATGATCGAAGTGATCACGGGCTCGAGGTTGAGGTGGATCTTGATGAAACTCCTCGATAAGAATCAACTTCAATGCTGCACAGCAAATCAAGAAACACTTACAAATAAAATCAACATGCGACACATAAAAATAACTAACTAAAACAACTAAAAGTAATTGGATAAATCAACAGTTTCCTTTGCTTGGACTCCCGAAACGCTCAGTTTTTAGAGTCCAACTAAACTCATTGAGGAAGTCTAAGAGCTTTGCTTTGGCCCTTTATCCATCATAGCCAATACTTCATTTTCATCCTCATCGCTCGTGAGGATGAGCTCCTCCACCTTCAGAATAGGCGATGTAAGCTCAAATTCCAATTCTCTGGTGGGAAAAGAGTTGGTCTTTAGTTCATATCCTTAAAGAGTGTCATCTTAAAGGATATTTGGTGCTTGCTCCTCAAAAGGTAGAATCGAGCTCTCTATCCGTATGCAACAATTCTTTTCTTCATCCGTCGGTTGTATGTTTTGGTGAAGGTTGAACTTCAATTTTTCCTTATCAACAAGCAAGGTCATTTCCCCATGTTCTATATCAATTCATGCTTGACTTGTAGCATTGGAAGGTGTTCCTATAGATAACACTTGTTGGTCCTCTTCCATGCCCAAAGTCACAAAGTCAATGGGGAAATTAAACTTGTCAATTCCAACCAAAAAATTTTCAATTGTTTTCCACGGATGTTGCTCTTCCACTTGCCTCTTTTCCACTAATAGCTCTTCTTCATTTGCAAGTTCATTCTTTTTCTCCTCAATTAATGTCGGGTCTTGGATTCCCTCCTCAAAACTCAAGGGTACAAAGTTACATTCTCTTTTGTCCTCATCCTTTATATCGCTTGGGAGTGGCCTTGAATATTGCTCCTCTAGTGCATGGGCTAGTTGCCCAATTGGATTTTCTAAGTTTATCACCAGAGCTTTTTCATTGCCAGAATTTATCTTTCATTCTGGCTTCACATGGGCATTATCCTTCTTTATCTCATTCAATAAGGCATAAAATTGCTCTTCATCAGAAGGTTGCAGGATTTGTTCTTGATAATTGTAACTTGAGCCTCCTTGACTTTGAAAATTCGGTCTTCTGTAAGAGAAATCCTGATATGTCCTCCAACCTGAATGATACTAACTCAGTATAATGTTGTTGGGTTGAAAGTAATGACCTCCATTGTAGTTGAGATAATGAGGTGATCTTTGAGTTTGTTGGTCAGTGAGGTTTGAGAGAGCGTCAATCTTTTTCTTAAGTGAGGATAGGCGCTCATCTATCGATTCGTTGCTCATTTATGCTAAGCACCAAAAAGAAAAATACAAAATAAAAGAAAAAAAATGAAATATACAAAATACAAATATGAAAAGAGAAAAAAATTGTTTTGCTCAAATTAGCAAACTTCTCTTTTGCCAAAATATCAATCCAAACACTAAGTGCTCTACCTTCCTCCAATAGAGGCAAAAATTTGTTGCTAGCTGCAAGTGCAATTGCACAGAAGTAATAGAGTGGCTTTATTTTAAAAACAAGTATCGATCCCACAAGGAATGTGTGGTTTTAGTGAGGATTAAGTACCACGGCTACTAAAGTTGTTCACTATTTGAGAGACTCAATGAATGGAGGTGAATTGTGAAAATAATAAAAACTAAGCTAAACAAAAACAGAATGCTTTGTGAAAACTGGAGTAATTGACTAAAAACAGGAGGAAAAGGCTTAAGGAGGAACTAGGGTTGGTTATCGTCATTGATGCCTAATGATTCATCTAGATAAGGCCCAGGTTGACTGAATTATAACTTGAGTTGGTCCAAGGCTACGATACAAGGATCTTACTTCTATGTTCCCCCTTGTATTTTCTCGCACTATCCACCTATTCACAGTTACATCCTTCTAGGTTGATAGGGCGATACTTTTCAAAGGCAATTTTACCTCGGGAGCTCCATTGGTCACAGTTACGTTTTTGTAATAAAGTTGCCCAGACTAAGCTCGGATTGGTCACAATTACGTTCTTGCAATTCTCACTTAATACATTTGGTGTCCCCTCCTAGTGAAATTCGTTTAGTATTAGACATTTCTAATTCCCTAAGCCTTTTTGACCAAGTTAATTCGAATCCCGATTAATTGATTCACACCTTAAGAGAATCAGAACCAAATTTTTAGGGCGTAATCCAAGTGTCACCAAGCCAAGGACACCCTAGTAAAAGGATCGAAGATCCGATTCTCAATGTGTATCAATTATCCAAAACCATAATAATCCAAGTATTAACACCAAATACAAAAAATCAAGCTTAAAACATCCAACCAAACTAAAGATTAGAGGAATCAAACACCAAATATGATAACCAACCCTATGAAATGCTTAGCCTAATATTTCAGCCATCAAAACCCACAAATTCATGTTGTCGACAAACATAAAACTATTGAAATTGAAGAAGGATTAGAGATAGAAATACAAAACAGATATTAAAGCACCAAATGACAATCTACCGTCAAGGTGAAATTACGCTCCATAGATTAAGTGCTTCCCGTGATAATCGATTTACAAACCAGGTTATTCACAAAACAAACCTAAAACTAAGAGAAATCTAAAAAAATCTAATCTAAAAATGGAACAAAGCTTGAAGAGGGAAAACCTTAGGAGAGAGCCTCCCTCTCTCAAAGTTCGAACCCTAATCATTAGAACAACTATAGTATTTATAGGTCTTGGAAATGGGCTAAAAATGAGCTAAAAATGGAAATGTTGTTGCTCTAGCCCGCCGTCATTCGCTATAGCAAAGGCTTCTTTGTCGTGGCAAACATACGTGGCATCTTCTCTTTGCTCTTCTTTTCTCCACGGCGAATAGTGGCTTTGTCGTGGCGAGCCTCTTAACTTCAGCGAATGACACCTTCGTCGTGGCAAACCTGAGGTTGGTCTTTTAAATCTTCTTACTCTTTGCTGCGGCGAGCCATATCCTTTGCCGTGGTAAGCAGTAACCTTCCCCGTGGCGAACCCAAGGTTGCTACAGATTAGCAACTTCCTCTTAACTTGATTTCTTCCATCACTTTACTTGATTTTTTCCTTCTAAACTTGCAAAACATAAGCAAATGAGAGATTAGGGCTTTCCTACGAGATAATAGTGTGAATCTAGCATTTAGTTTCATAAAACACATTAAAATCATACTAAAAATGCTAACACGATTCATACCTATCACATTTAATGTGACATCTATTTACTTTTATAACAAGCTGGGCATAATTGATTTGAAATACATGGTGTTACTTCCAAATGTGTCACCACTTTATTACCTACTTTAGTGTCATTTCAATCGGCTTCGTGTGTGGTAGTGGGCTACTTTGGTGTCACTTGCCAAACATGTCACAAATTATTTTCCCTCTATGATATCAATGGATAAGGTGACACTATGTCGTAATGACACATTCTGTTTATGTTGACTCTTTATAAGCATCACCGTACACCTTTTTCCTTGTAGTGTCAATGTAATATGAAAGAAAATGTCTTATGTGATATAAAATGAAGAATTTTCGTGATTATTTCATGTTTAATCAAATCTAGAAAATAAAGTTACTCAAAAAATTTGTTACATTAACATTGTGATTATATTATATTAACTAATAAAATGTGTTATATTTCAAAGAAAACTGCGTCAGAGGAAACGCATTTGAAATGCATCGGGCATCTTGTACAAAATAAATCACAAAAGGTAAACGAATTGCACAAATAGGTCACATGTTACAACTTGTGATCACTTTTGTCTCAATTCAACACCTAACTGTCATTCAAAAATCAAAGTCGCAATCTAGTTCTTACCCAAGTACTCCCAATTTAGCTTTAGTGGTCATTTGGTTTAATCAGTGGCATGTTTTCCCCTTTCTCCATTGACTATTCGGCATTTAACGGAATTGAATTCAGCTTAACTCGATTTTCAGACCAATCATTAAGTTGTTAAAAAATTAAAGAGAATTTTTATGATCCCCTATCAATTTTAGGTACAAAGCAAAGGTATTCTATCTCCAAATCTAAAATATCTCAAAAGATATTCAATATTTTCATAATTTCGCTCCTCTCAACAAACTGCAATGTCATCATATCTCAAAGAGTCAAAGGGAATTTTTCTTTTTATATATATATCCTTTTCATGACTTTCCTATGTGTCAAACTTGTACATCATTAATTTTATTGAAACGGAAGAAAATAATTAGCCACCGAACCAGTCAGATGATTATTGGTGGTATTGAATCACGTTTTAGTGAGCGTGAATCGCAATCCACGGCACCTTATGGAGTAGTTAATGCCACAGAAGATGGGAAATGGGGGCTGCAGCCAAGCTTTTAAAATTCTAAGCATGAAGTTGGTGACGGAAAACGCCAGACTTTCAAAGGTTAGAATATGGTTTCTTCTAAATTGGCTGCTAATTCCCACTATTCCAACTTACGACTTTCACGCTTCAATGGTAACCTAACAAACCCAAAACGAATTCCCTCTAAATAAGGCTGTTTGAATTACACTTGTGTCGAAAAATCTTTTGTGTTTAGAAATCTATCCCGGTCAATGCAAACGGCAGTCAAATACGAACTCCCGATCGAAACAGTATATATGTATGCATATTCTTCTTTTCAGGGTCACAAGTTAACATTAATTATTTTGCTGTCCGTATCGGTTGGGGGAAGAAGAAGAGGAAGGCAAATTAATCTCATAATCTATGATGGGTTTAAGGTTGGTCACTGTTATGTTCCTTGTGCTTTCGACAATGGCTTGGGTGGGTTGGTCCAGACGACTCATGTGGAGTGAAGAACAAGAAGGGTATCAGCTCCGAAACCGGCTTCCAAGAGGGCCAGTGCCACCTTCAGGGCCTTCTCCATGCCACAACAAGCTCAGCCCTGTCAGTCAGAGCGGGGCTTCTTACCCTCATGACTATATCAATTGTCCATAACACGCATATTTGCAGTCCCCTCTCCCCCTCCTTCCTCCCCCCCCGTCTTCCTCCTTTCCATTTATTTGTTCATTATTATTATTATATATGTGCAGAGGAAGTTATGGAAATTTGGATTACATTTACAGTTTTGAGGTTTTTGCTGTTATTAATTTCGATTGTTGAATCCCAGTTGCGAAATCAAGAAATTTTGACTCTTCTTATAGAAGGAAAAAAAAAGGTATGTGTTCAGTTCATATACTTCCTTATATTAGGGGATGAGTTTCTGGGTTTGAAGGCATCCAATCCCATACAACATTACCAAAATGGTTTCATGAAATACAACCCCGAGTCCCGACACGAACCTGGCAAGAATCCCGTACCTTGTTTAACCACATAAAAGAAAGTCCATAACGGCCTAACCGTGGTATGGTTGGTATTCCTACAAATATAATATGGATTTTGTGATTTTTATATAAATTAAGTCACAAGCCTTTAATTTTGTACTCGATTTTGGAATAGTAGTTTTTTTTTTTTTTTTTTTTTATTTAGGGTTTTGAAGTAAATCTGTGTTTCCTCTTTTCGTCTTTTTTTTTAAATTGGTTTTTTTCTAGCACTAACCATGAATTATCAATAAGCATTATGAGAGAGACATCACCACTGAATTATTTTCCGGTTCGGCTCCCGGTTTACAATATCAAAATAAAATAAAGTACTCATATTTCTATGAAATACTTGAATGAACTGCAGGCGTGGGGTGGGGTGGTCACCTCTCAGCTTCTCCACGAATCCAAAGCTCTTTCAATAATGCGGATTTTAATAGAGGCGTATGACAGAAAAAGGGCCATCAGTAACGTGAGACAGACTCATGCAGCCTACATGAAAGGAAACCAGCTTTTTAAAATATAAACTACCAAAGAAAAGGGAATAATAAAGACAAGACGAGGCCTTTGCCGGCCATGGAAACATGGGTTCACGTGGAGAGGTTTTTGTATGGCCAGAGCTGATGTAACTTGTAAGTACTAAGTACGAAAAAAAAAAGATTAAGGAAAAAAAGGGGGTTGAATAAGGTACGATGACGATCTGGCTAAGATATGAAGTGAAACACCGGCAAGGGTGGAGGGCATGTGTTATTCCCCTATGAAAAGCGACTTGAAAGGGCGCCCACCTTTTGGAGTCAGGGAAAGTGGGTAGGTAGGTGGCTCTATATAATATGTGATATGTATTGTCAATTGGTCATGGGGGTATGCTCGTATTCTCCAAGACAATTGCATTTTTTGACCGCTGGCGCATGGGGTAGGTGGTGTTGGTTTATAAATTTCTACTTTAGGGTTTCTTTAATTTATTGCAACCATTTGCAGGGTCACGTGTCTGAAGTAGGGGTTTGAAAATCCACACGGGACCGGTATGCTTGAGTCGCGACTCGGCCGGCAGGCGGCGGCAGAGCCGAAACCCCCGTTTTTAGATGGGTCGGGCCTTGGGAGCTTCGTTGGGCTAGCAGCCGTCGTGGGCTTTCAAGCCCCCTATGGGCCCGACTGCGGGCCTTGAAGTCCGCGATGGGCTGTCCATAAGCCCTCCCACAAGCCAGCCCACAAGCTTGCCTAAAAGCCCATCCTTAAGCCCGCCTTTTAGACTGTCGGGATATAGGCTACCTCATGTCATATGTTATTAAATACGTTATGTAGCTTCCCATTTATAATATGTATTTTGTTAAAAGTTTATTATATAAGTCAAATATATGTACAATTTAGTTGATGCATTTAATTTTAAGTAAGATGAAGGGGGTTAAAATTAAAACAAAATAGGGTTTTAATTATTGGGCTTGTCAAGCCCGCCCGCCTTGGGTCCATTAGGCCTGCTCATTCTAGCCCCGTCAGGCTTGGTGCCCGCTAAGCCTGCCCTCCTTAGGCCTACCTCTCTAGGCCAGCTAGGCCCGTCTCCATGGGCCCACAGGCCCGCTAGTATGGGCACGTGAGGCGGGCTGCGGGCCTTAAAAATATAATTTTTGCTCGACCGGCGGATTGGCCGTCAACGGACCTATAGGCCCGAGCCGAGAAGCTAGGTCGTGAGCAATTTGTTGGGCAGTTGGAGACCCCTAGTCTTAAGTAGTGAAACAAACGAGGACACCCATCTTACTACGTGGGTCCGCTTCTTTCACACCATAAAATTAATCTATATCTTTGCGAGAGATCCCAACAAACCTGTTAAAATTGAAGCAAACCATGGGCATGTTTGTTTATAGTTTTTGAAGACATTTTTTTCTTTTTGAAAAACAGGATAAGGAAAACATACATAACATCATTTGAGAATTCTTTTTTTTTTTTAAAAAAATAGAGAATACAACAAATACTAAATTCAAATAACAATAATAGTTTTCAAGTGTTCTATCTATTCCCAATAACAATTTTCAAAAATAGAAACTAAACATGCCCATAAATTTTGCTAGCATCCAAGACAACGTGAAAGACTTCTTAAAGTGATTAACTAGTACCCTTCTTATCAATGCTGTTAAATTATACAATAAACTTTTAAACTACCTTCTCATTTTATTTGTTAGGTGAGTGCATGTCCTTCAATGTATATTCAAAGAATCAAATTCCACCACAAAAGAAAGTATAATAACAAAACAGTAAAAATAGGAAGTAAGGTTATAGCTTTCAAAACACTAAAGAACTTCAATTACAAAAAAAAAAAAAAAAATAACTTTTTGTTTTTTTGTTTTTTAACATTCTTATATATTTACTAATCACCCAAAGATATTCAATGTAAGAAAACTAGTTACATGGTTATTAAAGACACAGATTCTTAAAATAAAATGAATGAAGCGAGAATATGAGAATCTTGCAGTAGGTTTAATACAATATATTTCAAAAAATTTCACTTCCCACCTCATACCTAGCATTTAGTATGAATATCATAATTAATTAATAGAGCATATAATGTTCTAATAGATCCTCTCATACTAAACAAGGGTCTTCTCAATTCTCTAAGGATTTAATTATAATAGATATAACCAAACTATCTCTCATTATTTAAAATATAATTATTTATTATTTTAAATGCCAATGGACCATACTATAACCCTAAATGATGGAGAGCCAACGTCAAGGTGTCAAACTTTCCTTTCAATACAGCCCTGATAATATTGGAACATACTATAACCTAAATAATGATTGTCCCGACCCCAACATCGAGATATATCGAAACTTTCCTTTCAAAGATGAAAGTTTTTTTTTTGAATAATTCAAGATGAAGTAAGTAAGATCATATAATGTAGGAAAAAGAAATTGAATAACATTCATTCCTTTGTTGGAATGAATGTCATTCTACTCAGAACTCCCTTTTCTTCTGAAAAAAAAGAAAAAAGTAATTGTTCCTTTATTTCCTCAAAATTTTTTTTTTTTGATTTTACAGACAAAAAATAAGATTATAAAAAAGAAAAGAAAAGAAAAAGACACTTTTTCTTTTGAAAAAAAGGAAGTTGTTCCTTTATTTATTTTGGTTTTTTTTTTGTTTGACATTAAAAAAAAAAAGGAAAAAAGAAGAAGAAGTTGTTCCTATATTTCCTTTAATTTTTTTTTGTTTGACATTAAATGAAAAAAAAAAAAATCCTTTTACAAGAAAAGGTTTAAAAACCAATAAAACAAAAGTGGTTTGTTGGTTTATTGAAGAAAATCCTTGTTACAAAGTACAAGGAAGGGTATTGAACATTAGTCTTAGCATTCAACATGCAAATGCTCTACCACTAGACTCTATGGTTAGTTTTATTTTTCCTTGCGAGGAATATATGATAAGGAGATAAACCTACTAAGCTAAACTCTACACTCTTCTTGAGATTGTGCCAATTCCTTTTGGTCTTAAGAAATTGGAAATTACGATATAGAGAAGTTTTGTCTAAGGAGTTTGGATCTTAAGCTGGATCGTTTGTGACCTCTCCAATTTTTCCTGAGAATTGAATATTCTATCTAAGGAGGTTGGTTATGGCATGAGTTTCTATACTCCACCAGTCTTTCTTAGGAATACTCTGTTACACGTTATTTTCAATTATTCTGAGAATTGGTTTTGGAAATAGAAAATTGACACATTTTCTACAAATTTGCAGAAAAATGGATTATGATTCCAATAATGTTGTTCCAGGTGCATTTGCCTAAGTGGCAACCCCTACTATGGCACAAGTGCTAGTGATGTCTACTGTTATGCCTATATCTATCTCACTTTGAGAAAAGCCAGAAAAGTTCAATGGACTAAACTTTAAAAGGTGGCAATATAAGATGTTATTCTACATGACCACCTTGAATCTTACTAGATTCTTGACTGAAGATGCTCCTAAGCTCAAAGAAGATGAGCACGATATCCAAGTTATCGGTGTCGAAGATGGGAAACATTTTCACTTTCTATGCAGGAACTATGTCATGAATGCTTTGATTGATTCTTTATACAATGTGTATTCAAATAAGAAAACAACCAAGGAGCTATGGGAATCACTAGACTGGAAATATAAAGCAGGATGCCATCGCTAAGAAGTTTGTGAAGTGGACCGTTTCTCGATTACAATTGTAGATTCAAGATGGTAAATTGATCAAGTCCAAGAACCCCAGGTAATCCTCCATGAGATATATATGTTGAGGAATGATGTGGCGGCCCTAAAGCAGGGGTGTCAGTTGACAACTTAGATCAACTGTGAAATACTCGAGGATGTCGGGTAACGACACCACTCGAAAATGGAGCGGAAGTCTCAGCACTGTGCGGAGCTCTACCCAAAATACAACCTGTCCCAAACAGTTTACAATGACCACTCCGGGTCCACATATGAATAAAATGAGTAAAAATGGCCACTTGGACCCAGCCCATAAATACTCCCCCCAAATACATCAGCAGCCATGTCCCGATAGCTCGAGTTATTACATTCTTTTTCTTATCTGGCAGCATTAAAATGAAGAATTCTAATACATGTTATACGAGAGGAAACATGAAGCCACAGCCCGGCTTTCTTCTAAAAAATCGGCCTCCCCAAGAGCGCCGTCTTCTCAACAGTCCACTATTGCCTGAAATAATATTCCATCTACAGGGTGAGCAATGCCTAGTAGTGAAAATCTCCTACATGGGTTACTCCCCACCTAAGTGCACATGCAATGATTCAACATAAACACACACTCAAGCAAATACATGATCCTACTTGAATGTCTACACACCCAATCCCGTGTCTTGAGTCATCACCGACTCCCTCACGCATGCTTAAGCCAATGCGAGAAAAACCTTATTTTCATTTCTTTCATGCCATGCACTCATACCTAATTTTCTAGGTTGCCCCGATGCATATGAAATGCATTTTGCTATTTCCAAACCACACATATATTAACAAAATTTTGTATACATGCCACATGTTATTTAATTCACATCAATAGCATCAAAATTAGCTCACTTGAGCTAATTACAATTCATTTCAATGGCTTACACACAATCATATTTTTATATAATTCCACATCATGTTAACACATTTAATTACATGCATTAACATATTAATTCTCACACAATTCCAAGCCATTCATGCTAATATATATATATATATATATATATGCATGTATTAACACAATTAATTCCCATAATTCATATTATTCAATTCTCAATCAATAACACCAAAATTAGCTCACATGAGCTAATTTACCAATCAAGCAATTCATTTTGAATCACTCCCGATATCATAGAAATCGGCCTTAAAATCACGTCATTTATTCCTTGAGCGAGAGAAACCCTTGGGTTGGCGCGTTCCACGACCCGCAAACAATAGAGTTTTTCTTCACTTTCGGTTCAAATGTTTGGGGCGAAAACAATAATCAGCATAGAACATCCCCAACCATTTTACATGGCTCTTAGCCAAAGAATAACACAAGTAGGAAAGATCCGCACCTCTTGGGTTGTCGGAATACGAAAATCGGTGGCTGGCGTGACATACGCCGCGTAGATTGACTTTGCTTCTTCAGCTGTATTAGAGGCGACGGTCACGAGCACATAAATCTAGAGAAGAAGGAGTTCCTTCTCTCTCTAAGAATCACAAAATCAGCCACTTTTTTAATTGCTATGTAGTTTTGGTGTTTTAATGGAGAAGACAACTATTTGCTATTTTATCTTATTCTCATTAACATTTCTAATAATTCCCAATGTGTCCATTTTCTTGATTTTTTTTGACACTTGGCACAATCTAGGCCATTCATCTCATCCTCTCACTAATCATGCAACATGTGTCGTATGAGTACATGTAGTAGGTGACTTTTGTCACATCACATGTCTCTCATGAGCCATTTTACGGCACCTGGTCCATATGCTTGGAAAAGCATTAAAATTCATTTGTCTCGGAGTCGACGAAGTCGACATGGTAGCTAGATTTCGCGAGACGATTCCAACGGTGAAGTCCGTTTCTTCATCCGAGATCTAGAAAAATTTTGGATTTTTTCCGAAATGACCATTTTGCCCTTTTTTAGAAATTAGATTTTCACGAGGTTTCACCCTAACTCCAGGCTTTTTCACCTGAGGGGATTAACGACCCCCTTCTTGCTTTGCCCAACACACATTAATTACTCTTAATTTCTTGATTTAAGCGCCAGGCCTTCATTGGACGTGGTCCAGACAATTCAAACCCACACTCACGAGAGTGGTGAATGACCATCTTGTGCACCCACACGACTCGTAGCGATGTCACGGGTGCACGCACACACGGCTTCGATCGCGATCCCGAAAGGGGTCCACCATGAGTAGAATCTCGAAGATCTACAGCTTCCTTGATCCGACTGTCGGGTCGACTCTCGCCCTACGTCGCAGGGAAGAACATGCACATGGCTTCTCACAGGGCCTCGGTACTCTAAACTAATCTGTCACCTGAATGCATTAATGAATGAATATGATGCATTTCAATTCAAGCATCTCTACGGTGACAAGTACGAGTAGAAAGCATTACCACTGCATATCAGGCGCCTTTATATGCTTTCAGCCAAGAGTAACTTGAGACCTCACCTCCCCAGAGACTGATCTCGTTTCATATGCCGGGCTGGCGGCCAAATGGTAACACGTCATCACGCCTAGCTAACTGAACTCTCGGCTTGCAAACCGTACTTTCAATCTGACCTGCGCTCTGGTCCTAGCCTATGTGACCCATCTATGAGTCTTAGGTCTTTGGTGTGGCACCACAGGCGAAATCTTGGTTCCCACGACCCAGCATCTTAGGGGTGGAGGAGCAGGCGTGTCTCTCCTCTGCATTGTTTGGGGCCCCCTGTGTCCCAAAACCACGAATCCTTGTCTCTAGGGGCGATCCCTCCTCATATGTCGAGCTGGCAATGGCAGCACCACCATACGCCCGTCTGATACTTGACCACAACTCGTCTCAGCCGATGATTGGGGCCCGGGGTGTCCATAACCCGGAGTTCCTGCCTCAGTAGGCAATCCCTGAAAGTGTCAAAAATTTGTCGGCGAAATAACACATCATACGCCTGTGACTAAATGTTCCATCTTTGGCCTTGGATGCGATAACCTTGGCCTTGTCTAGATATCCTTACGAAGCGAAGTCTTACTGCTTCTTTCGGTTGGAAGAAGATGGATCTTCCTTCCTCTTAGTACCCGACACCTATATCTGGATGCCTCGCCAACATCTCACCACCTCCCTCTGTGGTCATAGTCGTCGACCACACAGAGTCCACTCCTCCTCTAACCATTGGAGGACGATGTGCTTGGGAAATTCGTTTGACCCACCACTGACTCGCTATTGCGTGTGCGATAGGCGACTTGTCCCTGCGGCCTCGGCAAAGACTCTTGGTCGAATGCGGGTGATTGCTGGTAGTACCTCGTGGACACCCTCGCGTCCTCGCCCTCGGTAGCCATCACACACATGTTAAATGCTTAAGTTAAATTCAAATGTATGTAGTATCTCTAAGGCTTGATCACGACCAGAGACACTATTCATATCTTAGAAAAATATTTCATACCGCAGTGTCCATGCATTCATAGGTGTCTGAGACCAATTAATTCCATATATTAAATCATATTCAACAAAACTTATTTAAAAAAATTTGATTTGATTTGATTTGATTTATTTATTTATTATTATTATTATTATTGTATTATTATTATTATTATTATTTTGAAAACCTCATGAGCGGTGCTCATGAATAGTGTTCATGAGCGATTAACCAAAAAGCGATGACTCAGAATAGTGTCTGAGTGAGGCGGAGTTAGGTACGGGATGCACCTTAGACGAAGCCTACGCCCGGCCGTGCGCCTGGCGCGCGTGGCGACGTGTGGGTGGCGGCGTGGGCGCCGTATCGTGGCCCCCTCTCGGTCGTGTCACAGGCATTTCTTGCAGTGTCGTCAGCGGCGCCTTGTAGCGCGGCTTTATGCTGCCGTGTCGCGGCCTCACTCGGTCCGCGATACAAGTTTGTATCGCTGGCTTCGGCTCCACGCCATGCTCAGGTGGCTCGCCGTATCGCGCGCCTGGCCGGTGTCGTGGCTTTGTCTGTGACACAACCTAGCGACAAACCTCTACACAATCATGTCTGTGGCCAGGTGTATCGTGACACACTCCAATGACGAGCCTCCTTGTTTGGTATTATATTGTAGCGCTAGCAGCTCCTTTCGTAGTTTCGTGGCTAGAGCCACGCACGTCCATGCACACTGTGCGCCTTATTATCTGTCTACGAGTTTGTTGTGTATCGTGACCATACCTGACCCCGAAAATGGGTAGTAGCTAGAATTGATTACTCTTGATTTTTTTTTCACATCATCATTTTTTTTTTTCATTTGTTCACCTACTAGAAGAACCCAAAATTTTTTTTATTATATATATGTTTTTTTCATTTTCCAGTAGAACAAAATAAATTTATTAAAATTTATTTTATTTATTTTTCTTCAGTTTACACCTTTGTAAAACCTTAGAAAGAATTCTTCTCATCATTTTTTTTCATCTCCGGTAGCCTCCTTGCTACTCCATAATCTGATAGCCTAGACAGCACTTCATACAACTCAAAGTTTTAAGAGTTTCATTTTGACCATTTTCTTGTCTGCTTGGAAATTTTTCCCAGAATTTCACAACACAATATTTATGTTCAAAGCGGAACACTACGTCGAGAAAAAATTATATATATATATATATATATATATATATATATATATATATATATATATATATATATATATATATATATATATATATATATATATTTTCGTTCAATTCTGGACCATTTTGCCAAAAATTCTCGAACACTTAAGGTTATATTTTCTTGACCCTAGTGTTGGCGTTTTCTCTAGCTACTCATAAGCATACAAATCACACAATTCATACAACACATGATCACACATCACTCATGTTATACACACCAATCACATATACAACACCGCAATCAAATACACATCACATTTAATTCATCAAATGCAAGGATGCATGATCTAACTAGTTTCCATCGAGTCGGTAAGCGGTATCACCTGCTTTCTGCAGATACTAGCTATAACCCTAGTATCAACATCGAACTATATCAACCTATGATGCTCTTACACCTTATGACCATGGCACAAGCCAAAGTCCCTCGAAGCCTAGGTAGTGATTCGTATACCTATGCTCACGATATTAGATTTGTGGCCTTGGCGGGGTGTCCGTTGATGACTTAGATCAGCTGGGTAAAATGCTACCGTGGATGTCGGGTAACTTGGCTTGGCACTCATGAATCGGGCAAAGTCTCATTTGTACGGGGCTGCAATACAACTTGTCTAGCGAGTTTACAACGATCACTCCCGGGTCCACATACGAATAAAATGAGTAAAATGGCCTTGGACCCATACGCTAAATACTCCAAATACATCGGCCAATTATGTCCCGATAGCTCAAGAGTTATTACATTACTCTTAATACAAACACATATTAAAATGAAGAATTTTTAATACATGTTATCTGAGAAAACATCAAAGCCCACCGACCAGAACTCTTCTAAAAATCGGCCTCTAAAGGCGCCGTCTTCTCAACGATCCTGTACTGAAATAATATTCCCTCGGCGGGTGAAGCCGATACCCGGTCATTGAAAATCTCTACATGGGTTACTCCCCACCTAAGTGCACATGCAATGATTTAACATAAACACACACTGAAGCAAATACATGATTCTACTTGAATGTCTACACCCAATCAAGTATCTCGAGTCCTCCTGCCAGGCTCCCTTACGCATGCTGGCAATGCGAGAAAAACCTCATTTTCATTTCTTTCATGCCATGCACTCACACCCAATTTTCTAGGTTTCCCCGGTGCATATGAAATGCATTATGCTATTTTCAAACCACACATATATTAACAAAATTTGCATACATGCCACATGTTATTTAATTCACATCAATAGCATCAAAATTAGCCTAAAGCAGGCTAATTACAATTCATTTCAATGAAGCACACACAATCATATTTTTATATAATTTCACATCATGTTAACACATTTAATTACATGCATTAACATATTAATTCTCACACAATTCCAAGCCATTCATGCTAATATATATATATATGCATGTATTAACACAATTAATTCCCATAATTCATATCATTCAATTCTCAATCAATAACACCAAAATTAGCTCACATGAGCTAATTTACCAATCAAGCAATTCATTTTGAATCACTCAACATCATAAAAATCAACACAAAAAATCACATCACTATTCACATGAATAGTGAAACCCTCGAGGTTGGCCTTTATTCCACGACCCACGACAATGAGGGTTTTCTCCCTTTCCCAGTTCAAATGTTTTGAGACCCGGCTCACGGCTAATCAAGCCTGAACATCCTGACCATTTATGGCTCTTAGCCAAAGAATAACACAAGTAGGAAAGATCCTATCTCTTGGAGTTGAATCGGACTATGAAAATCGGTCTTGGCGCGTAGCCCTCGCCGCGTAGATTGACTTGCTTCTTTGCTATGTCGAGGCAGACGTGCAGACACAAATCTAGAGAGAAGGAGCTCCTTTCTCTGCAAATCTAAAAATCCGATCAACGCACCAAATTCCAGTATACATAGTTTTTTGGTGTTTTAATGGAGAAGACAACTATTTTCTATTTTGTCTTATTCTCATTAACATTTCCAATAATTCCCAATGTGTCCATTTTCTTGATTTTTTTGACACTTGGAACAATCTAGGCCATTCATCTCATCCTCTCACTAACCATGCAACATGTGTCATATGAGTACATGTAGTAGGTGACTTTTGTCACATCACATGTTTGTCACGAGCCATTTTAAACACTGGCTCCTGGTGCCTCGAGAGAAAAATGTGAAATTACATTTGTCTCGGAGTCGACGAAGTCGATGTGGTAGCTAGATTTCGCGAGGCGGTCGAGCAGTGAAGTCAGTTTGTCATCCAAGATCTATAAAAATTTCAGATTTTTACCGAAATGACCATTTTACCATTTTTCAGAAAATTAGATTTTCTCGGGGTTTCACAAATGATGTTGAGCGAAACTTTTCAAGTTGTAGCTATTATTGAGAAGTTGCCTCCTACTTGGAAAGACATAAAAAATTACCTCAAGCATAAGAGAAAGGAGATGAGCATCGAAGATCTGATTAGGGGATCTGAGAAGAAATGGGCACACAATCCGGGGGAGGCCAAGGCTAACTTTGTGGAACATGGTCAATGTTCCAAGTTCAAGAAAGCCAATAACAAAGGGAAATGCAGTAAGTTGGGACCTAAAGGAGGAATCTCTAAGAAGCAGAAGTTCCAAGGGAAGTGCATCAATTGTGGGAAGCAAGGTCACAAATCCTCGAATTACAGACTACCAAAGAGGAACAAACCCAAGGAAACCAATGCGGTTGATGGTATCACCAAGGATGTGTTTGACATTGACCTTACAATAGTAATCTCTGAGGTGAACTTAGTGGGATCCAATCCCAAGGAATGGTGGATTGACATTGGTGCGACTCGTCATGTGTACTCGGACAAGAAGATGTTCTTCACCTTTGAACCAACTAAGATTGGGGAAAATGTGTACATGGGAAACTATTCCACCTTTGAAATTAAGGGCCAAGGAAAAATGGTCTTGAAAATGGCTTCTAGGAAGGAAGTGACTTTGATAAATGTCTTATATGTACCTGAAATTTGCAAGAACTTAATTTCTAGTTCATTATTGAACATGCATGGATTTCGGATGGTGTTTGAATCAGATAAGTTTGTTTTGTCCAAGAGTGGAATGTACGCCGGGAAAGGGTATAGGAGAGATGGAATGTGGAAACTCAATGTAATGAATGTTATCAAGTCAAATATGAATAAAGTTAATTCCTCTACTTACATGCTTGAGTCGTCTAATTTATGGCATGGTAGATTGGGACATCATTAATTATGATACATTCACGTAGATTAATTAACTTGAATATGCTGCAACATTCAAATTGATTCAAAGCATAGGGTGTGAAGCTGGTATTGAGGCCAAAACTAACTAGGTCATCGCTGAAGCATTGAGAGACACACTTGAACCTCTTGACTTAATCCATAGTGATATATATGAATTTAAAATTTGTGAAACAATAGATTAAGTAATAAATATTTCATTACATTTGTTGTGATAGTACCAAGTATTGTTATGTGTGCCTACTTTCAGAAATAGGATGAGCGTCCAAATTGTTCTCTATCAGCGAGAAGTTGAGAATTAGCTTCAACAAAGAAGAATTAAGTGCTTTCATTGATTGAGGAGGTGAGTGTGAATTGCCATTTGTTGACCTTTGTGCTCATAATGGGATTATACATGAAACCACAACACCTTATTCGCCTCAATCCAATGGAGTAGTTAAGCGAAAAAATCACACTTTAAAAGAGATGATGAATGCAATGCTAATCAATTCTGGTTTACCACGAAACATGTGGGGAGAAGCAGTCTTGACTGCTCATTACCTTTTGAATAAGGCCTCTAAAAAGAAAGTAGAAAACACTCCATATGAGTTATGGAAAGGAAGAAAGCCATCCCATAAATACTTATGAGTGTGGGGATGTCTTGCTAAAGTGGCAGTTCCTCCACCTAAAACAGCGAAAATAGGACCTAAGGCTATTGATTGCATCTTCAGTGGTTATGCACATAATAGTAGTGCTTATCGGTTTCTTGTTCTCCGATCCGATATCTGAATATTCCTTAAGAACACGATAATGGAATCGAGGAATGCATCATTATTTGAAGATGTATTCTATGTAAATTCAAGGAGGAGCCAGGTTCATCAAAACGTAAGTTGGATACTATTAATGAAAATAGTCAAAATCTAAATAAAGATAATGAGATTGAGCCTAGACGTAGTAAAAGAGCAAGGATAGAAAAATCTTTTGGTCCAGATTTTCTAACTTATACGCTCAAAGGGGAACCTCAAACTTCTGAAAAGTAGTGAACTCTATAGGGTCTCATGTGGAAAGAGCCATATAGAGTGAAATTGATTCCATACCCCTAAAAACTACACTTGGGAGCTGGTGGATCTTCCACCAGGTTGTAAGCCTTTAAGTTCCAAATGGGTTTTTAAGAGGAAAAGGGAAGTAGATGGATCAATTGACAAGTATAAAGCAAGACTTGTGATCAAAGGCTACAAACAAACTGAAGGCCTTGATTATTTTGATACATATTTTCTTGTGACAAGAATAAATTCCACAAGGATGGTGCTTGCAATTGCTGCATTGAGAAATCTTGAAGTACATTAAATGGATGTAAAAAAACCCTTTATAAATGGAGAATTAGATGAAGAAATCTACATGGAGCAGCTTGAGGGTTTTTCTGCACTAGGACAAGAAAGGAAAGTTTGTAAATTGGTAAAATCATTGTTTGGATTAAAACAAGCATCGAAACAATGGTATGAGAAATTTGACAATATTATGATGTCACAAGGATTTAAAATCAATGACTGTGACAAGTGTGTGTATGTCAAGGATACAAAACATGGATTGTATGTCTGCACGTAGATGACATGCTTATTTTCGGCAGTGATGATAAGATGATCATATCTACTAAGAATATGTTGAATTCAAGGTTTGACATGAAAGCCATGGGACTTGCTAATGTTACATTGGGAATAAAAATCTTAAGAACATCATATGGATTCATTCTTAATTGATCATTGCTCTTTGATAATATTCTTGGAAAGTTTGATGAAGACAATTCTGGAATTGCTAGAACACCAATTGATGTAACAATACATCACATCGAATAAAGGAGAGTGTTTCTCAAATAGAATCCTCCCCAAGTAAAAGGTAGTTTGATGTACCTAATGAGTTGTATAAGACTAGATATAACCTATTTGGTTAGTAAACTGAGTAGTTATACGAGTAATCCTAGAGCCAAGCATTGGCAAGGAATCATGAGATTACTTAAGTACTTATGTTTTACTCGTGATTATAAGAGCACAGCATGCAAGATATCTGTTTGGCTCTTTTTGAAGGTTCTGATGAAATCTGTTGGATATAAAATGTTAAAGACTCAAAATCCCATAGTGGTTATGTGTTTACACTAGGGGGAGCAATAGTCTCATGGAAATCCTCAAAACAAACAGTTATTGCTAGATCCACAAAGGAGTTTGAGTTTATAGCATTGGACAAATGTGGGGAAGAGGCGGAATGGTTACACTACTTCTTAGAGGATATTCCGAGATGGCTAAAACCTGTGCCTCCAATTTGCTTACATTGCGATAGTTAATCTATTATTGGTAGAGCACACAACAGTATGTATAATGGTAAGTCTAGACATATTTGTCGTAGGCATATCTGTAAGAGCAGCTAGCACCGACTAGGGTTATCTCTTTATACTGTGTAAAGTCCAAAGACAATATTGCTGATTCGCTAACCAAAGGATTAAATAGAGAGTTAGTTGAAAATTTATCGTAGGGAATAAGACTAAAACTTATAAAAGAATAAGTCGATTCAGTGGACACCCAACCTAGTTGGCTGGAGATCCTAAGAAATAGGTTCAAAGAGGGCAACTAAACTGTAAAGACTCGGTCTTATCACTGTGGGGATCTTCCCTGTACATTCCTATAGAAGTAAGCTTGATGATCTTAGTAAAAACCAGGTTAAGCTTTGCTTTCAATGACCTCTATACAATGGAAAATAAAATAAGAGTAATATGAGTTGCTCTTGAATTAGAAGATCACCTATGTAAGAGTGAAGTGGGGCTGCTTCAAAGGGAATTGAATGACCAGTTGCAAAGTAAACTCTTCTGGAGCCCAAGGAAAATTTTTCGTATGTCCATGGCTAGAAAATGGACGTAAAAGTGAAGCGAAATGTGTGTTAGGAAGATTCCTATGTGAGATATGTCATCATCTACACAGGTAGAACAATTCAAGGACATCATGTCTATTGTTTAGTTCGTAGAGTAAACATATTTTACAAGGGAAGGTTCAAAGGGTGACACCTACCTCTCATATGTAGGTTTTAGCTACTGAATCTATCACCTAGTTTTTAGGAGTTTTGAAGTTTTTGGTCATGAATGTCATTCATGTGGGGAATTGTAGGAAAAAATAAATTGAATAACATTCATTCATTTAGAGGAATGAATTACATTCATTATAAGGAATGAGTTACATTCATTCTAAGGAATGAATGACTTTCATTCCATTGTCTCTATAAAATGAGCCTCTCCTATTCAAAGTTCAAATCAATTTTTTTTCTTAGTTTTTGTGTGTGTAAAGGTTAAATCAAGTTAGTTATGTGTTTGAGCATTATTGGTATGGTGATAGGTTCGAACATAGTTTCAGTTTTTCGAAGTAGTATCAAGGTGTTGTGAATTGAATGCGCGTACGCCATTTTATCTAGGAGGCAGTCTCGAGACCCGGAGGAGACGAGCGAATGCATTTTAAGGTGCTTCTCCACCGAAGACTTGGCCTTTTCACAATCTTCTTGTCTTTTTATTCCTTGTCGATTTCTTTTCCTTTTCCTCTAATTCCTAACAGTGTTGTGATTGTTAGATTACATGTATTGTCTATTTCCTTAACCAAGGTTTGGTTGCAATTTTATTAGAGTTCCTTACATATAACACATTTTTATATATAATAATAGAAATTTGTTTACAGAAATATAATTCAATAAAAAAAATTAAGAACTCACAAGTTGTGCTAAAGGATAGTCACATTTCTTTTCTATCTCTAATTTGACTCATAATCCCGAACTTTAATAAACTTGAACAACTTCCATATACCACTTTGCTCCCATGGTTTAGATAATCCCTTACCACTTACATAATCTTCCGTCCAACTTGGTGCCTTTCTAACCCTCCCTTGAGTTGGACTTAGAGGGTTGTTTTCAGTTTCTTCACTTGATGACGAACTAGAACCATTGGCATCATTTTCAACTTGCTCTTCTTCTTATTCATGCACAGTTCTGCTTCATGCTCTTCGTCTCGTCTTCGTCTCCCCATTCGAGATAGCCTGACTATCACATATGTTTTACTCCAATCCCATTACTTACCTTCTTCAAACACCACGTCTCTACTTATAATAACCCTTTTTGACACAGGATCATACATTCTATAGGCTTTAGATTCCTGTCTTAAACCCAAGAAGACACATTGCAGACTTTTATCATCGAGTTTTTGCCTATTTTTATAGGGGATGTGCACCTATCCGATGCAACCGAACACCCTAACGTGTTCCACTGAGGGTTTGAGGCCACTCCATGATTCTTCTAGCGTCTTGTCCTTTAAAACAAGAGTAGGACATCATTGAGCAAGTGAATAGTCCATTTGATAGCTTTCGCCCAGAATTCTTTAGGGACAAGCTTCTTCGTCAACATGCATTGCACCATGTTCATGATCGTCTGGTTCTTTCACTTTGCAACCCCATTTTGTTGTGGGGTGTAGGCTGTGGTGAGCTATCTAGAAATACCATTTGAGCTGAAATGCTCATTAAATTCTAAAGAGGTAAACTCTCCTCCTCAGTTAGTTGGAAGACAACATATAGCATTGTCACTTTCTTTTTCCACCAAACTCTTAAAATTTTTTAACATAGTAAGTGCTTTTGACTTGAAATTCAAAAAATAAGTCCACAAATTTCTACTATAATCATCAATGAATGTGATTATGTACCTTTTATGGTTGTTTGATTATAGTGTGATGGGACCACGGATGTTTGTATGTGAGGTCACTGACCACGAGTGGCTCTTCACAAACTCTTCTTAGGAATGTTCTCTTGATGTTGCTTTCCTACCATACATACTGTGCATATTTTAGAGGAGGCATACCCTTCACCATCTTCTTAGAAGACAAGGTTTTTAAGCCTTTGAAATTTAAGTGCACAAATCTACGACGCCATAAGTCAGCTTGATCTTCGGATGTAGTCTTGAAGCATGTAGGATTAGGAATTGGAATTTGAGCCTGAACTTGTGTTTCCGATTCAGCTAGAAGAATGAACATCCAATTAGCCGGGACATTTTTAGTGCATAATCAGCCCTTATTGCATCATGATAAATCTTGCCTCATGTTGTATTAGAACAACAAGATTTTTTCTTACAGCGGCGATACAATGGGTATTTTAGCTCAAACCAGTCGTAATAAACTTGATAATCACTGACATGTTCCGTTGACTCAGAACTTCCCCATCATTGCCATTTTGGTGTTATTGCCAAGTTTCATAACCTGCTTGAATGTCTCATCTAGTTAGAGAAGCCACTTCTTATCTCCAGTTATATGATTGTTGCAACCTGAGTCCAGAAACCACATTGCTCCCTTTTGAGAATCATGAAAATCCACTTGAGCCATCAACAACAATATTTCTTTATTTTCATCTACTTCTACATAATGAGCTCCTTTTTCCCAACTAGGACATTCATATTGAAAGTGTCTTAGTTTGTGGCACTTGTATCACTCCACAAGTTAAATCCCTGCCTACCTCTGCCTCTTCCATGACCTCAAGATGCACCTTGACCACCTCTGCCTCTCCCTCCTCCTTCATATGAGACATTCAAAGCTTTCTCATCACCTCTATTGTGATTGTTTAGTCTTTGTTCATGAACAAAGCAAAGCTACTTTGAAGCTCATCTATGGTAAGTTGGCTCAGATCATTTGACTCCTCCGCTGAGCATACCACACATTGATCGTAAAATTTTTCTCAAACCAGTGCCAAACATGCTCACGTCTTTTTCTCCATGAGCTTTTCATCTCATTTACGATAGTAAGTGTAAGGAAAAATGTTGTCCACCTTCTCACAGCTAACCGTTCCATCTATAGTACTTCGAGCCCTCTTAACTCGTGTTGACCCTTGGTACTTCTGATTCATAAAGTCCCATATGCTCTTGGAACTTCCCTTATCAAGAATTGTCTCCATGATAGCATGAAACCCTGTATTTTTGGCTACTATACGTTTCCCACTTAAAAGGCGAGACTCATTTTGTATTTTGAAAAATAACTTTTAGAAAACGGTCTAGAGTCGCCACTTACTTTTGTTTTGTTTTAAAAGGGAAAACAAAATAAGAAAGAAAAACCTTAAATGTGACTCATGATAAGAAAAGGCAGGTATGGGAACCGGGGGTTAGGTTACTTATCGGGAAGGTACGATGGAAACTTAGCACCCCTCTAAGCCCCTAAAGTCAGGTCTCTATTAAATAAACTAAGGAAAATATGACTTTTGATTAATCAACTAATGAATACCGAAGATAAGCAATAACAATACAAAAGCATGCATGACATCTATGAATAAATAATCAAGCAAATTTATATGAAAAAAATGTGTACTTGGACGGCATGTTAGAAGCGCTACCAATTAGGAAACAATGTTAGTGCAATAACAAAATACAAACTATTCACATTCAATTAAAAATTAGTTATAAATCATAAGTCAAATTATATATTAAATGGATACATGGAATGTTGGGCTCCACCCAAGCCCAAATATATGTTACACAAATTAACTCCCCAAGATTCCATTTTATAGGAATTGTAGAATTAATCATGTGTTTTGAATGTTTGAAAATCGGTTTGAAGTGAAATTTTGAAAATTGAAATTTTGAAGAGTAGTGAGTTTGAGAATTTTTGGTGTGATTTTGAAATTAGATTTTGAAATTAACAACTTGAGTTTTATAAATTTGAGATTTGGAAATTTGTAATTTGGAATTTAAAATTTGAAATTGGGGACTTGAATTTTGAAATTATGTCACTTGAATTTTGAAAATGGAAACTTGAAAATTTGAAATCGGAAATTAGTGTAACGACCAGTACCAAAGTAATAAGTTTTTAAAACAATTGACCAAGTTTGACTAACGATTAGTATTATGTGAATGCTAAGTTGGCTTTTCCAAGGATGAATAATTTTGGGTTGACTAAGGCAATAAATTTCGTAGGCCTTGTCGATACGAGAGTTCATAGATGGGTTGAGCGTTAAAATCGGGCTCCTGGATGAAAGTTATGACCACTGGGGAGTTAACGGCCGGTGTTTTGCGGTGTTCCATCAGTCTGGTTTTTTACACGAAGCGGCCCTAGGCTCCATATAAACCTAGTTTTGCTTGCCAAATAGAACCTAGCCCCCAACACACCCATTTTGAGCTCAAAACCACAGAGAAAACTCCCAAGGAACCATGAACACGAGGCTGGTCGTTTCGACCCATTTTAGACCAAACGGGTTTTGGCTGTGGGAGGCGACACCGGCCACCCACTTGCTACACGCGCCAGCCAGGGAGGAGCGCCACCACCAGGCAGCGTCGTAGAAGCGAAATTTCACGAACCACGGCGGGCGCCCCGGTCGGGCGTGCGAACTACGGCGGCGACGCCACGGTGGGTCATCAGTTTTCCTGTTTTGACCATTCAATGGAGCCCATGCCTCCCTCCACCACATTTTGGACCCTGCGAACTCATTCTCGTGGTCCTTTGCGGGATTCCTCACCGTTTGAAAGATACGAAAACAAATTTGGTAGGCGGTGGATCGAGTTTTAGGCCACCCTGACAACCTTTAGACCAAGGTAAAAGTCTTCTTTGTGTTTCTACGGTCTCTTGGGATTCAGTTGATATAAAGTTTGTAAATTTTGGACGTCATTTGGTTGGATTTCCATTTTGGGTTATTTGAATTGTCAGAAAAGGTTTGAATTTGAAGTGGGCACAATTGATTACAAATTAAACCAAAATCGAGGATTGGATTAGTGAAATTGGACATTTTATGAGTTATTGGAGTTCAATTTCAAAAGATTAGCCTCCGGTGAAAGCCCCACATTTACAGATCACCAGGGTCTGTAGAGCCTTTGTATAATTGGACATCGAGGTCCGATTTAGATATTTTCATAGTTAAAAAAAATTATTCAAAAGACATTTGGGCGTCCGTGTCTTTGGTTTGAATTAATGGAGCCTAAATGGTATTTTATTGTATTACCAGCTCACGGCCCGAACACGGAGGCGTTCCTACGAGGGCGGGGTGGCGTCGCTAATTACGTGAGTGGTTTACATGTTTTAAATGCTTTGGGGTATTATTATGATATATAATTGTGGTTAATTATTATATATAACTTATTTGTTCGAGCAGGTTGATTATCATTAAATATAATTGCTCGGTTTTTATATAAACAAAGTTATCATTTAATGTGGATTTGGTCAACATTTTAAATATTTGGAAATTTCTTGAGTTCATGGATAAATTTGGTATTCAAACATTTTGGTACATGGATTGAGGTTTTAAACCATTTTGAAAAGTTATTGATTTAAGAAATGGATTTTGAGACTTTGTGAAATGACTATAATGCGGTATCGTTGGAAAGGTTTATTAGTTGCCACGTGATGTCGGGTTTACTCGAAGGTTTATTAGTTGCCACGTGATGTCGGGTTTACCCGAAGGTTTATTAGTTGCCATGTGATGTCGGGTTTACCGAAGGTTTATTAGTTGCCACGGTATCGTGGGATTGGGTTTACCCGACGGTTTACTATGAGTATATGGTACGGTACATTGTTGGTTTAGTAGGTAAAAAAACCATTTTAATATTTATGGTTATTGTATTTTCATGATTATTTTTACGACATGATGGTTATATATATTTTATGCTAAATTTTATGTTGTGAACAAATTCAGGTTATAATTTCCGTAGTAATCATGTCGGTTAAATTTTTGAGCATGAATTTCACATTGTTGACTTAGGTATAAATTTGGGTTTTGTGAAATGATTCCAAACGGAGAACCTTATAAAAGAGTGAACGTGAGGTCTTGAGAGAGAAGGAATTTTTCGAAAAAATAAAACATTATTTTCCTTATAAATTATCGCCGCTCACTTGAGATTCATTATCTCCGTTTGTATTTTAATCCGTTCTCTAGGTAAGCGTTAGTAGAGATCTACCTCGCGCCAACCTACGTCACTAGTTACGCGGAGTTGCGTATTATATCTTATCTATCCGCCTTTCTTTTATTGGACTTATGTATTTTCATTGTACCCTTAAATTCGCAAACACTCTTAGAATGCTCTGATCTTAGTATTGAACTCATATGAGTCTTTATCACGTGTGTTTGTGGTTATGACCTCTGATAAGATGGAGTCGGTTATTAGTTTGAGCGGTTGTGGATCTTTATATAAATATATATTGAGGTATTACGTGCAGCCGGTGTTTACTTTCTTTCTTAAAGTTGGGGTTCCATTGGACATTCCCTAGGGATTGTACAGTGGGAACTTCACTAGGCGGGACCACCAGGGAATCTTAGGAGGGTTTAGATTAGATCCCCAATCATTAGGAGTACTGAATTTTGAAATTAAGGAACTTAAAATTTGAAATTGAGAATTTTTAATTTTGAAATTTGAGATTTAGGAAATTTAAGTTGGAAATTGGGTGATTTGAATTTTAAATTGGAAACTTGGAAAATTGAAAATTGAAATTGAGGGCTAATTTGGAAATGGGGCGCTTGAATTTTGAAATTGGGAGTGGTAATTTGAGAATTGGAAACATGAAAAATTGAAATTAAAATTAAGGGACTTGGTGAAATCGGGGCACTTAATTTTGATTATAAACTTGAAATATTGAAATTAGAAATTGAGGGCTTAAAATATGAAATTAGGGCACTTGAATTTTGAAATTGGAACATGAAAATTGAAAATTGAGATTTTGGTTTTGGATTTTAAAGTGAAAATTTGAATTTTAGAAAAATGAGAAATTTGGAATTTTAATTTTGAAATACGGACACTTGAATTTTAAAATTGATAATGAAAATTTATAACTTGAATATTTAAAATTTGGGAATTTTAATAAATTTATGTTAAGGAAAACTAAATTGAATTATTAAAAAAAAAAAAAAACATCAACAACCAATTTAATTAAATAAACAAAAAACAACAATATACTTATAAGGAAAATAAAATAATATGACTATAAATTAAATGACTAATTAAATATAACAATAAATTAAATATATATACAAGATAATTAATTAAAAAATAACTATATAAAAGAAAATTTGCTAAATAAAAAGAAAGTCAAGAAAACTTACTTGATAGACGGGCAGCTCTCCAGGCTAAGTCGCCTCTCAAGTTGAAATAGCTTCCAAAGTCGGGATCGTCTCCCAAGATTGTTCCCGAGCCAAGATTGCCCCCAAGGACATCTTATTTTTTAAAAAAACCTTTAAACTTTGAAGCAAGCTTCAGAACAAAAGCCAGTGTGGGGAAAACCCATAATCTCTTTAAAAAAACAAACTTAAAGGACTAATAGAGCCTAAATTATATAGACCGATATCCCATTTATTCCCCAAAAAATATTTAACTAAGGGCCTTTAAGGCATCCCTCTTTCTTTGGTGAGGGAGGCTGTGGTTTACTTTTTAACTGCCATGGGAGGCGCACATGAGAGGCTATCATGTGATTTCCAGCGTAGGTTGCCTCCCACAAAGGAAGAAACCTCTTAAGCCTCCAAATTTTGGGGGTCTACAAATATGCCCCTCTTTGATAGAATTCACGAATGTAAGGAACATGAACAATGAAGTAAAACAAATGTGTGAAAAGTGAGTGAAGTGAGATGAACTCTATCGAAGAAAAAAAGAAATCCCAAAAGTGTCCAAGAGGGACACTAGAGCAAAGGCAAGAGGGTCCTAGACACCCTAAGCGTGAACAAAAAAAAAAAAAAGAAGAAGAAGATAACCTTTAGTCTTGCCCATGATATAGATCCAAGCTCGTCCAAGAAGGTCCTCTAAAAGGTGAAACCTGTATCGAAATCTGAAACAAGCGGAAGTCGGCCCGCCCATGGGTACTAGAATGGTCCTGTGCACTATATATCAATCAGCACTCGTCATGCTGACATAAAAACGAGAATGCTCAACAAAATGGTGAAACCAATAAGGGAATATGCTCTGAAGGAAAATGGTATGCTGATGAAGACCCCATAATGGTTAGATGTAGACTCGAAACAAACTCAAGAGCTAGCAAGTGGAAAGTATGACAACCAAAATAAGTCATGCGATCAAAGTGAGCAATGCTAGCGATCGTGAATACTGGTAGCGGTATTTCTAATGAAGATGAACCCTGAGGGTCTGAACTATGGTGAAGGCATCTACATGTCTGGTCTGAAACAAGGAAACACAACGGCGACGCCTAAACACCTTTATTCAAGATGTAGAAGGTAGAGGCCAAGTTTAAACGTGTGATCTATATGAAGGCATAGTCTAAACATCTAATCTATATGAAGGAGTAGTCTAAACATCTAATCTATATGAAGGTGAAGTTTGAATGTCTAACTGCGCTGCTAGCAAATGTGATGTAGATGAAGTATGAACATCCGATTCATATGAAGGCGAAATCTAAATGCTTGATCTCACGAGAAGGCAGAATACGAACATACATCGAGAAACCTAATGGTCTTAGCAAATGTGATGCTAATGAAGTCTGAACATCTTATCCATATGAAGGCGAAGTTTGAACGCCTAATCTGCAGAAGACGAAGTCTGAATGTCTAAACTACGATGCTAGCAATAGTGATGCAGATGAAGTTTGAACACTTGATCCATATGAAGGTGAAGTCTAAATGCCTGATCTACAGAAGACGAAGTCTGAACGTCTCAATTGCGTTGCTAGCAATAGTGATGCAGATAAAGTCTGGACATCTGATCCATATGAAGGCGAAGTCTAAACGCCTAATCTGCAGAAGACGAAGAATGAACATCTGAATTGCGGTGCTATAAAATGTGATGCAGATGAAGTTTGAACATCTGATCCATATGAAGGCGAAGTCTAAATGCCTAATTTGCAGAAGACAAAGTTTGAACTTTTGAATTGCGGTGCTAGCAAATGTGATGCAGATGAAGTTTGAACATCTGATCCATATGAAGGAGAAGTTTGAACGCCTAATGTGCAGAAGATGAAGGCAAAGGAAAAATCTGAACGCCTGATCTAAAATGAAGAGAATAGAGGAGAAGTCAAAACACCTGAAATCCAAAAAGCAAAGAAAGCAAAGGTGAAGTTTGAACGCTTGAAATCTATGAGGGCAAGCATGGCCCAGTGTGCTGAGTCCTCGAACTCTTGAACAATCTGCTGTGAAAACCTTATATGGTATAAACATATGTAAAAGGTCGAATAATATATGCGTGGATCTCTATATCTCAAGAACACTGCTATTAATGTAAAGGGGATCCGCGATTAAACAAGGACGCGAATAAGCGTCATTGAAGCGAATCATCTCATCTAATAGATAAGGGGATATACCCAGGTATGAAAGTGGAACATCACATCGAGTGGATGTTTGAGTGACTTCTGGAGCGTCGACCTTCATTAACCGAAAGTCGAACTTGACCATATCATCAGAAATAGTACGAGCATGTGCATCTATCATGAAGGATTAATAAGAACTCAATGTCCAAAATGAATAACTCCTCTAATCGGCTCAAAAATCCATGCTAGAAACATATATGGAATCTGACTTTCAAATCTCGAGACACCAAAGACAGAGGGTCCCAAAACAATGCCAATAATGGATGAAAAAACATAAGCCTGAGAAATGTCTACCAACTCGCATGGCTATTGTAACAAAGATCACATTTGAATAAATATCTTGAAGCAAAAAATATCCTGATAAGAGCTCATCCTCGACAAAAACCATCTACACATCTCCAAAGACCGTGTACTCTCAAAAAATAGGCAAATATACTCTGGGATGACATCTACCTGAAATGTCATAATGAGGCTCATCGTCTTGATGAAAATTATTTGTACAAACCAACCACCTTCATATGGTCCTGATAACTATAGGGTATGCCCCATTATGGCATCCAACAAAAACATGATGAAATAAAAGAGAATGTCATAACAAGGCTCATCCTCTCAATAAGGGCGATACGTCTGGGACTAACGAAACTCAGAGGATGATCTCGCTAACTAAAGGGGTATGCCCTAGTATAACATTTAACATAAAAATGATGAAGTCTAAAAATGTCATAACAATGGCTCATATCCTCGATAAGAACAGTATGGACAAACCAACCACCTCCAAATGATCCTGAAAGATAGGGGATATGCCCTAGTGTGGAAACTAACAAAACTTGATGAAATCCAAAAAATTTCATAACAAGACTCATCGATAGGTAAGATTTGTATGCCTGAAACACACGATGATCCCGGTGGAATGTCTTTGAGAAGTATGACATGTATCCAACAGAGACATGATGAAACCCCTAAATATTATAATATGGCTCACCTTCTCAACAAGAATCTGTCTATACGAACCAACAAATCCAGATGATCCCGACAAATAGTGGATATGCCCCAGTATGGCATCTAATGCTCTATAGTGTCGAGAAATCAGTCTAAATCCATGCATCCATCAGTAGTGAAAGGTAAC
This sequence comes from Tetrastigma voinierianum, assembly GCA_016808115.1. Lineage (NCBI taxonomy): Eukaryota > Viridiplantae > Streptophyta > Magnoliopsida > Vitales > Vitaceae > Tetrastigma > Tetrastigma voinierianum. The sequence continues at coordinate 176,568 of JAEQBH010008060.1, forward strand.
CTTGGGTTATCCAGAGCCGCAACTAGAAATGAATCATAAGCACTAGTAAGGCATCTCCTAGAAAAAAAAAACATGATAATGTCCATATATCAACAAAGTCTCAAATACCTATCTAAGTAGATGCTGTAAAAGAAAGCTCCAAATCTCCTGGTCTTAGGGTGGTCTTACGACAAGGACCGTAATGTAGGCTTAGGGTGATAAGGTAAAAGAAATGAAGGCAAACTAGCTTAAATACCCAATGATCAACCCCGTGCCCTTGTGTGTGGAATGCCACATGCATAAGAAGTCTCATGAGCCATGGACACAAAGACATCCAATGGAAGTGCTGGTGATAATGATGTGATGCAAAAAGTGTAATAATGACGAGATAGGTAAAAGGACAAGGATGTAGAATGAAACATCAGACTCAAAATCAATAAACATAAGGGTGATAGATGTGAAAATGAGAGGTATGAAGTTAAGAAGATAAATAACAGTAAGGGAAAAAAAATATTGATGATACGATGGATCTACACAAATCCTTTGCATGGGAAGACATGTCATCGATAGATGAGATGATAGATATAAACCTTACGACTGACCTAAGAAAGGGAGGATCGGTCATCTCACATACCACTAATAAGACCAAAGTAAGCATGATACTAGGATCTCAGAGGCTCACATACGAACCTCAGTAAGTAATACATACTCTCGAAAACAATGATCCTCATAAATCCAATATACATACTCAACCACGAATCTGGGATCTTGGGAATCTCATACAAACTCCCATAAGTAATACATACACTCGAAACAGTGATCCTCATAAATCCATATACATACTCAAGGAATATTGATACTGATACCTAATATATACACATGCACATTTATTTATATATATTTTTTTCTTTTTTTTTCTTTGCGCATGGACTGAATAAAATAGACAAGAAATAAACTGATATGACAATGAAAAAATATCTCTCCAAGCGCTAAGTATAATAGACCCGACTCAATGAAATAGCCACTTGAAGCCTCTCGAAACTAAGGTCTTTGAATAAATGTCAATTAAATGAATGAAGGGACGACGACAAGCGTGACGCCCAAAGCAGGGGTCAGTTGACTACCCTTGACTTAGCGAATACAAGTGGATGTCGGGTTGCAGCGCCACTGAGAATGAGCGAGTCTCCTTTGTGCTCTGCAAATCTGTGCTGTATAAAACGCATTTACACATCCCCAAGCAGTCCCGATATATGCGATATATATCAATACGACCACTTGGGTTCATATGAGTACTCAATATACATGCTAACTATATGGATCCAACTATATACTAATAGTTATAAGAGTTAATGTTTTTACTCTTATACAAATACATACATTAAACTTAAAGAGTTCATACACATGTATACACTCCAGCCCATGGCCGACTTTCTTAATCCTCGGTCTCTAGGGCCGAGCCATCTCTCGCACGCTCCACGTACTTTGTAAAGGGGGTCCCACGGCAGGGTGAGCTAATGCTCGATAGGAGAGTGCTACTAAGTGGGGAGTACACTCCTTGCCCAGGTGCGGTGCAATGTTCCAAAGTAAACACACATTCAAGCAAATGCATGATCCTACTTGAATGTCTACACGCGAGCTGACTGGATCCAGTCCTCACGAGACTCTCTCACACGCCTAAGCCTCGTATGAGAATTATTATTTTGTTTGTTTGTGGACAACCCTCCGGTGTATATATATATCAATTAGGCGCTCGGCCCGATTGATATATATTGACTATTTAATGGACTACCCTCCCGGTGAATATCAATTGGGCGCTCAGACGATTGATATTTTAATTTTAGACCTCTCAGATAATTAATGTTTTTAGACAACCCTCGGAACCATTTTCTCTAGACTCATCATGCACTAACTCCTATCATCTAGGATGTTCGTCTGTATGGAATGCATGTTTGCTAGTTCAATGCGATCCCAATCACGTCTGAATATATAAACATGAATATACTCGCATAATTAAAATTACACAATCATGTTATGTAATTATACATTTCATCACATAAAAATTAGCTCACATGGGCTAATGATCAAACACGAGCAATTTACTTGAATTACTCGACCAAAACACATTAATTCACAAAAATATTTTTTGTGTCACTATTCCTATGAACAGTAAAAACCTAGGTTTTACGGTTCAAACACACATCCATTCATCGGTTCACTTTGTGAACCAGGGTTTCACGGCCATTTCCGGCATCAATCCAACTAATACATAATTTATCACAAAATGCATCGGTGCTAACCCCGAGATCAGCCATGGAGCGGCCCGCGGCGCTCCCTTTTCTTTGAAATTTGTATCAATTCGGTCGGGTTGGGACCGATCAACCTCGCGACCTCGTTACACTGAACGACCGTAAACACTTAAAATGGAATAAAACTCAAGTAAAGGCCCTGCCTCTTGGAGTTTGAGGACCTCCTAAATCACAGTACTCACGAAGCCCTCTCTGCGTGAGGCCGGTTCTCCTCTGTCCGAGGCGCCGACGGTCGGATCGCCCGTATTTTTAGAGAGAAGGAAGACTTTCTCTCACATCAAAAAACGCCATTGAAGCTACTGGAAGTCTCCCTCCCCAAAATTCCCGTTTTTTGTTCTTTTAGTTGGATTTTGAAGAGATGGCCACTATTCCTTTTTGTCATTTAGTGACTTAAGTCAATTTAATTAATTAATTCTCTTCTTTCTCTGGAGACACGGCATTCGGCACTATCACCGACCGTCCATTTCGTCATTTCTCTACTCATACCACTTATGGTACATGAGTACTTGTTATATGTGACTTTAGTTGCATCGAAAATCGTTTCTGACACCCCAGCGCGATCCTCGAAAAGCGTGCCAACTTCAGATTGTCTCGGAATTCTACGAAATTTGACATGGTAGCTAGATTTCGCGAGTCGATTCCAACGGTGCAATCCATTTCATCCATCCGAGATCTGAAGGAGCCAAATTACAGTTTTCTTGAAATACAATTTTGTAATCGAAATTACGATTTTGCCATTTTCGGATATTGGAATTTACCGAGATGCTTTACACGAGCCCACATGCGGTAAGATAAATAGATCCGCGATCTAAGTGAGATAGAATGAGATAGAACAAGAAGTCAAATAGAAAGAAAGTGGTGAAAACATAGAAACTACAAAATTGAGCAGAAGCAATGAAGTGAATGTGGTAAGGTGATGTTAAGAATAAGTCAATGTGTCCATAACTTAGAAGATCCCTAAACTAAGGCATCCACACAGAGGGCCCCTGTTCCAGATATGAAAAGGTAAGCGAGGCTATAAGAGAAAGATAGGCCAAAATGCGCAAGTCAGGCTCAATAGGCTAGCAAAGGTAAAAATGTGAGTAACATGTGATAAGGTATATAGATAACTAAAATGATGGCTACCCATCTTGCGACCATGGTCTCAAATGTAAAACTTTTTCAATTGATCCACGTTGGCTAGCTTTGAGAATTGATTTCCATCTAAAGTCCATCGGCCATCTTAGATTAACTCTCTGATAATGTAAGAATCACGCTCTAGGTGGGTTTAGCCTAGGGTCATGATGAGTGTAAGACCACTGAATTTACGAGTTCAGCTGAATAGTAAATTTAGTTTTCGATGGAGTTAGGTATTTGATTGGAAGCAGTCAAATAAATAAGTAATTTTGAAAACCAAGCCTGAAAATTAAAAAAAATATTCATAATAATGTATTAGTCTAAAAGTTGAAATAGATGAAAATGAAAATAATATTTAAAAGGAAATTTGAAAAATACAAATTTTACGAAAAGAACTTAAAGCGGTAATTTGCCATAAAAAATCTGAAATTTTTATAGATCTCGGATGATGAAACAGACTTCACCGTTGAATTCATCTCCTGAAATCTAGTTACCCAGTCAAATTTCATTTGAATTAGAGATGGTCAATTTTCGCGAAATTCGAGGCGATGGATGAGCATTGAGTGGACAGCCCAGCGAATTTTTGAAGAAAATCCGAAAAATGTCAAATATTTAAGAATTTAGATTTAAGATAGATGGAGCGAAAGCAGGGACAAAAATAATTTGTTTCGGGCCAAACGAGGTGAGAAGGGAAAGAAAAAGGGACATGTGGGTCCCACTTAAAAAAAAAAAAACAAAAACAAAACAAAAAGCTATTGATCAGTTCAGACGGACAGAGACGGAGGTGAGATTTTAATTTTTTTTATCTTTTAAATCTTCTTTCTTCGATTCAGGTTTGATAGTCGAAGTCGTCGGGCGAAGGAGAAAGTGCTCTACGCTACGAGGGGCTACGCGTGGAGTGCCAAAGCTCTTTAGTTTTACTTGGAAATTTAGGTAAAAGTTCGGAAAATCCTAAGTTTTGGTTTTTCTCAGATCTACGGCGTTCTAACGGTTAGAATTTGTAGGACGGGAGTTAAAGGCGCTCTGCGTGAGGCTGCAGCGTGAATGCAGAAATCACGGGATTTCGCTAAGGTTTGGATTTTTACATGAATACGTATATGAATAGTAAATACGTAAATGAATAGTATTATGAATAGTAAATACGTAAATGAATAGTGAATACATAAATGAATAGTACTATGAATAGTAAATACGTAAATGAATAGTAAATACATAAATGAATAGTGCTATGAATAGTGAATAGCCGAGTTTTGGTATGACCATTTCATGGCATGTTGTGGGCTATTGTATAGGGTAGTAATTGCCATGAGTTAGAATAAGAAAATCATAAGAACAAAAGAGGTTGAGTTCAATTGATTTAAATCAAATGGAAGTGATTAAATGCTTAAGGGTTGCTGGAAAGTATAGTATAGTTAATGGTTTAATTGAACAAGATTAAGGTATGAATGTTAATGAATTTTATGGATAATGTGCCTTGTAGGAGGAAGTGATTAAGGACAAAGGTGGAAAGTTTTTAAAGGAGGAAAAAGGGCTTAAATAACTAAGGTGAGAGAAAATGTAAATGTTTATGAATATATATATATATATATATATATATATATATATATATATATATATATATATATATATATATATATTAATGTTTACCAATGTATATGCTTTCATATCTATGTTATAAATGTTCAAATGAAAAAAAAAGAAATGTGGTTTTCTTGACTTAATTATGTTGAGAAAATATGAAATGATTATAGTTTCCATAGTTTTATAAAGCATGATTTATGGTTTCCATATGAAATGAAATGTTTTATGAATGTATATATTATATATACATGTTTATATGAAAATGTTTGAATCCATGGTTACCCTATAATTTACAAAGATAAAGTTTAAAAAAAGGAAAGTCGACTAAAGTACTTTACGTGCATGGTACATGGGGAAAGGGTTAGGATTTTTTTATAAAGAAAGAAAGAATGATGCATCTTGCCATACACGTGTAAAGTCACGAAAAGTTTACCAACGCATATGTGATTTATTCCATAGTACAATGGTATTTAAAAGAAGGCATGATTTATCGGAGGTTCCTTTTGGGCCGCGTTGATCGTAAGATTGTTTATAAATGGGTGCTCATGGGCCACGATTGGTTAATGGTATGACACGATTCTCGGAGGTTCCTTTTGGGCCGCCGGTGATCGTAAAATTTGTTTCCTCGGAGGAGTTTAACATGTTGTGATGGTGGATTCAACGGTTATGCGGGTTCCATTGGATATGAGTTCAAAAGGAAAAAGAAAGTATATTGAAAATATATGTTGATACAATTGTTTTACACATTGTATTTGATCTATATGGAAAAGAAAGTAAAACAAATGTTTATGGAAATGATATGTTTATACAATTGTTTTAAACATTGTATTTGAATAGAAAGGAAAAGAATGCAAAGTAAATGTTTATGAAATGAGATCTACATACAATTGTTTTACACATAGTATTTGAACTATATCACGGAAACATTATTTTCCTATGATGTACTCCTTTGAGCTCCTTTAGCTCACCCTTTTTCCAAATGTTTTTATAAAATGTTTTCGAGGGCGAGGGGCGGCGTGTGGATTCGGGCATCCTCAGGGCCGGTGACATAGCCTCACGTGGCTGACCACCTTTTTAACAAAGTATAGTTTTCGTTGTAAATAACTACTTGTGCAACCTTTATTTTGTAACGTATATAAGTTTTAAAAGATTGTTTATATATCTATAGTGTTCAGAAAATGATTTTAAAGTTTGATTTGAAATTGGTTGTGAGACTTGATGTGTCCCATTGTTGGATGTGGAGTAAATTAAATTGTTTTATTACAGGTGTTGTAAATTGGGACATGTCCGTAAAACAGAGGAAACTCTGCCCGATTTTCTATAAAGGGTTTAATGTTTAAAAAAAAAAAATTTGTCCCATCATGTTTCATTAGAATTAAATGGAAAACGTAACTTTATAAATGGGTTTGCTCCTCGGATTCACTTTTAAAAAGGTTTAAAAGAAATGAAAGGTTTTTTTTTTCGAATCTATAGGAGTGCCGGGAGGGTCCCCCGAGTTAGAAAAAGGAAACTCGGGTTGGGTCCTTTCAATGAGTCTTAAACTCATCTATTTTTAGTTCTTTTTTCAGGCTTGTTTTTAATATTTTCAGAGCTATTTTAATGCCAAATTATGGAATATTTACCAACCTTGTGTTTTGTAGGATTTAATTCAAAAAAGAGAAAAATCCAGTAAGAAAGAAGAGAAAAAGAGCAATTGTAGCAGTCTATGTCGTGACTGAAATTTGTGTGTCGCGACAAACTTCCAAGAAATTACCAAAGAAATCGTGTCGCAACACCATAATCTGATTGTTGATAATTGAGCTAGGTCGCGACAGAGAATGGGAAAAACATATGTAGAATCGGTTGAACAAGATTATCCACGCCCCGAATCCGGTCAGGCCGATTAGCGGATCAGGCAGTTTCAGGACGCGAGACCAATCTTGGGACTCTTTACGATTTTTAAAGTCAAGCGCTTTTGTGGGTATATTATCTTATAACGAATCAAAATGCAAATATATATCAAATCAAAGAAGCCCACCACCCGGAGTGGTGTCACTAATCATACACATGGCGAGTCCCAAATTTGCCTCTGAAACCTAACTTTTACATTACAAATCAAAGCACGGAACCTACATGTAGTGAACCCTTACAAGTGTGTTGGCCCATTTGTATGGATGTTCTTTGATGTCTTCTCTGTGCACACGGTTAAAAACTGGAGTGCTAAGCTTTACGCTTAGTGGGAAACATTTCTTATAACTTATACAGATACACATGCATATACACAATTATAATGAGTGTATAACAATAACAGTTATCAGAAATTTCATGCATTCATATCATGGACTTAAACAAGTACTTAAGCTCATAACAAGCTTATGTTTATTCAGGACTCCTATTGGAGTTACAGAATTTATGCTTATCTTCTGGAGTTTAATCTTATTCGGAGAGTACCCGCGGAACTACCACGAGAGATTCTGGCATTATCGCGGTATTTCGAGACACATACTTGTCTTCACAGACTTATCTTGGTCTTCTGAGACTTATGCGGTCTTATGGAACTTATATTTGTATACAGGACTTATTCTTATCTTACGAATCTTATACTGGTATTACAGAACTTATTATTGTATTTCGGATGCAGAAGTACCCGTAGGTACTACAGAACATTTTACTGGTACAAAAGTACCCGTAGGTACCTCTGAAACAGTTCATATACGGAGGTACTAGTAGGGTACCCTTTGGACTTACTCTTATCTTACGGATCACAGGAATACTCGTAGATGCTATAGAACTTGTATTTCTTGATACAAAGAGTAGGTACTATAGAACTTCAAATAAGATACGAGACGAACTTAATCAAATACGGGAGTACCGGTAGGTGCTCTGAGAATATCGAGACGGAGCGGGGGCTTATTCGGATACATGAGTGCGGGTAGGTACTACGAGGGGCAATCGAGAGACGGGACGGAACTATACGGATACGAATTACCGTAGATTTTCTGAGAACTAGATCGAGACGGGACTTATTCGGATGCGTGAGTGCAGAGTAAGGTACTACGAGGACTTATTGAATCTGGGAGTACCCTTCGGTGCCACGGAACTATCGAATCGAGGGACTTATTTAGATACACTTAAGTACGTAGGTACTCTGGGGTCTTATTCAAATGGGGACATAACTTATTCATATCTGAAGTACCGTAGGTACTACGGGACTTTATTCGGATCTGAGGACATAACATTCGGATAAAGAGTACGAGAAGGTACTACAGGGAACTTATTCGGATCTTGGGGTACCATAGGTACTACGGGACTTACCAGTTCGGGACTTATCGGATAAAGGGAGTGCAGAGTAGGTATTCTGGGACTTATTCAGGTCTGAAACTTATCGAATCTGAGGAATTGCAGAAGTAGGTACTCACGGAGGACTTAGTCGAGGGGACGGGGAGTTAATCGAGAGCCAGGGACTTAGTCGGGGGCGGGGGTTAATCGAGAGACGGGACTTAGTCGGGGACGAAATTGCAGTGGGGTACATGAGAACTTAAGCAGATCTGGGAGTGCGTGGGTGCCTGACGAGACAAGCGAATGGAGTACCGCGGGTACCCGCAAGGAACTTAATCGAATCTGGGGGTACGTGGAGTGCTCTGATGAATCTGAGAGGTACATTGAGATCTTTACACTTATGCTGTCGGTCTTATCATATGTACATTTATTTACTAGACCCGATTATAAGAAATGAGTAGGATGCAGTCCTAGTAAATGCAGAAAATTTGTCTGAGCAGGGAGTCTTGAAGTAGCACCGAGTGGGAATCTTGGGAGCCTGATCGGGGCGATGCTGCTCCGCCTTGACGGGAGTGTCGTGGCGCAGCCAGGGAGTCTTGGGAAGCGGCCCGTCAACGTGGATCTTGGCGCGGCGGGAGTGAGTAGCCTTGGCGGGAGTCTTGAAACCCAGCGGGGAGTCTTAGGGCACCAACGGGACGTCCACTCATTCGTGCCCGGTCCTAGATAGTCATATTGTCGCGTATGTATTTCGAAACTTATAACCTATCTTAATCACGTTATGTGTTCATGAGAAGCGAGATCATTATTCCATATCTTGGTAAGGTATGATGAGCATGTAATCACACCTTATTTAGGTATTCTTATTCTTCTATGAATCTACTTTACTCAGGAATTGGAATCAATCCATTCGGATCTTCCAAACTCAAGTTATGGCATTTTCATGCCAACTAGTCGGTTTACCGATTTTTCCGAGGAACAGTTTGCAATATTAATTTTCCAGTGCCTTGTCTCCATATTTGACACTGGTTCTTTGTGATCCTTTAAAGCTAAGGTGATAAGGGTTCATTTCCAATTGGAATCACCCAATTCGGAGCACCGGAACTCAAGTTACGTCCGAAATAACCCGGACTTTGAGTGCTTGCACATAGCCCCACTTTGAGTGCATTTTTGGGCTATCTAGAGTCAGAATTTGGAGATACATATTAAATATGGTTTGTTCTCCTTGAAGTCTATTTTAATTGGTCACTTGAATCACTCAAATCGGATAAGAAATGAGCAATTTATGGCCAAAATACAGCGGTTGAAAGCAGGGGAAGCCGGAACGAGGTTGTACGGTACAAGTCCTAGCAATAAGGTGCAAGTTGGCCAAAATGACAGGGCAAAGTTGTGCCGGTACAAGTTCAACTTGGCCGCCGGTACAAGTCCTCGGGAATGCCCGAATGTGTGTTTCTCACATTTTTCCATGCAGGTCCCGATCGCCTGCATGAGCCACGCATCAAAGCGATTCAAATTCATCTTGGAATCTCTTTTCTATTCAATTCCTCTCTTTCAATTTCATATCTTTCTTCAAAAATCATCATGGATTTTTCCAATATAATTCAATATAGGTTACCCCCATATACAAACCAAGTACGAGGAATTTATTTAGGGTTTGTTCTAAACCACCAACTTAATTTCCTTTCATTTAACCATGTATCGACCAAAGGGAGGGATTCTACCTACCTTGTTCCATATGGGTTTACCAACCCTAATTTCCAAGAGATCCAAGATTAAGAATGAATTCAACAAAACCCCAACTTTTGGAGACAAAAGTGTGCTAACTAAAGCCTTATAAATTCTATAAATCCTTGAGTTAGTTTATCACCTTTTGTTTGTCTTGGCTTGAATCCTCTTCTTCCTCTTCTCTTCTTCTGTTCTCCCCTTCTTTTTTCTTCTCTACGAAGTTCTCTCCCGATTTGAGACCAAATTGGTCTTTAAAACATGGATTTGTTAAGGCCATCTTTGCCCATAAATAAAACCCATTTTGGGTTAAAGTTGCTCTTGCTGGCCCATAACTCCTTTATTTATGAATACACTTTCCTTTATTTCATTTTGGCTCAAATCTTTTCACATTAGGACTCAAGCCTTTGGACTAATTACAAAATTGTCCTTAAGTTTTATAACTTCGGGTCTCTCGTTTCAGGTTTCGCATTTAACTTATGAAGCAGTCAAATTAGGCACAAATACCCTAAACATGTCGAAACGACTAGGGTATATTCGAGGTGTTACAAAGATAGTTTATGTTGGAGCATAATGCTGGCTAGAAGGTAGAATATGCGTCGAGACGGAGACCTCATGTTAGCGCGACTAATGACTTCGTAATATGGAAAAGTTTGTTGAGGCGAAAGATCTTGAAGAAAAGTTTAGGGCGCGATAAGAAAACGGAATTCGTGACAAGGGTGCTTAATGGATGAACTTACCCGGGTTCGCGACAAGGAGAGTCAATCTTGCGACATATTTTCTAGATGAAAGGTGTTTTGATGGCGAATCGCGACTGAAGGAAGTCTTCGGTCGCGACCTGAGAATAAGATGAGCAGAGAAACGAGGTCATGACCTGCTTCAGAATCCGACGGAGGTTTCAACACAAATGCAAAGAAAATAAGCAGCTTATAACAAGCGGGTTGCGGCGACACAAGTCCGGTGCAGAGCAAAGAGAAGAAGTCTTGTTCACGGAAATATAAGTCAGCGACACGAAGGCAGTGAAAATTACGAAAAAGTTTATATCGACCAAAAAAAACAGGTTGCGACCACCAACACCATTAAAGTCGCGTGCAAACATCCCAAACCACGAAAAGTCAGGTCCACGACATCAAAATGAAGTTGCAGCAAGGAAGCAGGCTAGAGTGACGGCCAGAACTGCATCGCGATAGACACAGGTCGGCAGGATGACAATATCTGAGACGGTGTTGCAACAAGAACCATAATAGAAATCCACGTGAACAATGAGAAAAAATTTGGAGTCCACGACACCAGTTTGAAGAAAGCGGCTTTCGACATCAGCTGTCGTGTATTAAAATCAAAAGGAAGAACACGGGAAACGGTGACATCTGATGCTTGTGTTGAAACTATGACAAAATTCAAAACTACATTCTGAAAGAACTTTCGGTCGCGGCGAAGACAATGCGGTCTTAAAATTTAAGGGTTAATAAAAAAAAAGCATTGGAAGTTAAGGCTGAACTTAGGCTCTATAAATATAGAAAGAATGCGGAAGCGAGAGCGGTCGGTCGGTCGACGTGAGCAGACAGTACGGAATTTGAGGACTCTTTGTATTATATTTTTCACTTTTCTTTTCTTTTATTTTATTTTCTTTCTTTCGTAGATCTAGAGTTGAAGTGGATTTTCAGATTAGTTTCTTTGGTTGAAAGCGGTGATTTGTTAAGTTTTGAAGTTGAAATTAAATGAAATTCCTTTACGATTCTTAATTTAAATTCAATGAACTCAGACAAAAGCTAAATCATTTCTTTGATTGATTGCAGTTCTTTGTGAAATTTTCTTGATCATTATTTGAAGTTATTCTATATGATCGAGTTTTAAACATAACTTCCACTAGGAAAGATATGATTTTAGTTGTGGTATTTTCTGCCAATAAGGAAGAAAATTTCATGGTTGAATCTTGAATTTATTTGGATGTTTGTTCTTGGAATTAATTGTTCCCGATTTCGAGTGGCCATACCACGTGAAAGGGTATTGGTCTAGCTCTAGTTATGAGGCCCTCACGAGTCCACCTGAGAGATGGAGATTCACGAGAGCTAGATAAGTTACTGGGGGTATGTTTGTAAACAGAGAATTAAGTTTTTACGAAAAAGAATTGGAAATCGTGGTCATTTATGTAAAAATCAGAATTTTCAGTCTTGGATGATCAAACGGACTTCTGGGTTGAGATAGATCTCACAAATCTAGCTACCATGTCGAGATTTCACCAGATTATGAGGCCGGTCAATTTCACGTTTTTAGTACAGGGTTTGTCGGGCCATGAGTAAAGCAGAATGACATGTGATGTGACAAAAGTCACCTACTACATGTGCTCATGGCAGGCTTGCATGTTGCATAGTTAGAGATGATGGAAATGAATGGTGAGATGATGTAGAGTGTCAAAAATCGAAAGGGATACGTGGGAGTGTGAAAAGGTTAATTAGAATAAGACAAAACTTAAATAGTTGTCTTCTCAAAACAAAAAGAGCAAAACGTGCAGGGGCTAGAACAAAAACTGTAGTGAGCTTGGGTTTTGAGTTTTAGAGAGAGAGAGAGCTCATTCTCTCTAGATTCCAGAGTGCGTTGGGGCCAAGTGGTTCTTAATGAGCAGAAAGCAAAATCAGTCTGGCAGCGAGGGCTATGCGTGGACACCGATTTAGTGGAGTTCCGACAACTCCAAGAGGTAGGGATCTTTTCCTACTTGTGTTATTCTTTAGCTAAGAGCCATGTAAATGGTTGGGGGGATGTTGCGGGCTTGGATTGTAGTGTTTCAGTCTCAAACATTTGAGCCGAGTGGAGAAAATCCTCATTGTTGTGGCCGTGAACAGTGCCAACCCGAAGGTTTCACTGTTCACATGAATAGTGACGTGATTTTGGTGTGATTTTTATGATGTTGAGTTATTCAAAATGAATTGCTCGTGTTTGTTAATTAAGCCCGTGAGCGATTTTGAGTGTTATTGATTGTGAATTTGCATAACATGATTTATGTGGATTAATTATGTTGAGTATATACATGTTTTATATATATTAGCATGGGTTTGTTGGGATTTACATAATGCATTCCATATCACGGAACTTTTAGAATAACAGGAGTGAGTGCATGACATGAAATTGAAACAAAATGGAAAATGTTTGTGAAGGAATTTCCAGGAAGATTTTCCTAAATTGCTTTGGAGAGTTGTCAGCAGTCATTGGATGAGGGACCATATTTGTTCGAAAATATCCGACAATTCGCCTCGGAGGTAGTCGATGTATTTTGCAGAGTGGTGTGGTTTTTGGCTCACTTTGTTTTGGCTGGATCATTTTCACTGCATTGACAGGCATATGAGGAGTCGGTGAGACTCGGGACATGGGTTGGTCATGTGTGACCCATTCTAGTGGTTCATGTAATTGGATGTGATTGTTTGCCATGGCATGTGCACTTGGGTGGGGAGTAACCCATGTGGAAATTATCACTCTTGGGCTTTGTTCACCTATCAGGGATGTATTCTGAGGTGCAGTGTACGAGGAGAGGAGAGACGGCAGCTCACTAGGCGCATTAGAAGCCCAGGGTTGTGGCTTTGGGTGTCGTTTTGGTATAACATGTATTAAATTCTAAATTTTAATATATGTTTGTGTAAGTGATGTAATAAACTCTCTTGAGATTATTGTAATATAGTTGGTTGGATTTTTAGTGAGTATGGATGTATGGGTCAATATGACCATTTTACTCTTGTATGGGTCTCTTGGTATGAGACAAAGGTATTCCGCGGGTTGATGGGTGGTCAACGAGACACCCCGGGTTTTGGGGCGTCACAGCTTGGTATCAGAGCATAGGTATACGAATACCTAGGGCTTGGGGGACTTGGGCTTAGGCTATGGTCATAAGTTGTGAGAACACCACAATTTGGTGTGGCTCGATGTTAGAGTTTAGGTATGTGATTACCTAGGCAGTCACGGGACAGGATTATAACACTACATGCATTGTGTTTTATGTGTGATTGTTGTGCATAACATGAGTTTTTGTGTGTTATGAATTGTGTGATTTGTGTGCTTGGTGAATAGCACATAGGAAAAAAAAAATGTTGAACACTAGGGTTAGTGTGAGAACAAGTGTTTGAGAAATTTTGGACAGGGTGGTCCAAAATTAAATCAAAAAAAAAAAAGGAAAAAGTGTAGAGGATATTTTTCTGGGTTTTATAGTGTGTAAAATTGGAAAAAAAAATAAAAAAAAAAAAATTTTAATGAATTTATTTTGCTCTACTGGAAAAGGAAAAAAAATAATAAATAAATAATTTTTTTGGTGGTCTTCCAGTAGGTGGAACAATGGAAAAAAAAATGGTAAAACAAAAAAAAAAAAGGAAGGTTGTAAGCATGCAGAAACGCAAGTGGATGGGCTACTGCCCCTTTTCCCAGTTTGAGTCACGATATAATTTTTGTATCGTGACATAGGGTAACACAGCAGGCATGGGGGCGCAGGGGATGAGCCCGCGTCTGGTCGGGCTCGACCCGCGACACGGCCGAGCATGCGCCTGTCGGCCCAGCGCGTGCGCGATACGGCGGCCGATTACGCGATCGGCCCCGCGGTGCAGCGGGCGTGCCTTTGGTGGTGGGTGTGTCCGCGATACAAAGTTTGTATGTCGTGAAGCGGGCGAAAGAACCTGCGCTGGGGTTGTGTCCGCGATACGATCTTTGTATCGTGACGAGCGGCGATGCGGTTGCTTAGAAGGCGTGTCCGCGATACAAGCGATTGTATCGTGGCGGGAGGAAAACCCAGCCTTTGGGGTGATGTCGCGACACTTTCGGCGATGCGGCGGCGTATGGCTGCGACCACGGTAGGATGCGCGCGATACGGCGCGAAGGGTGCGGCGGTGCTGCTGCGATACAATGCGCGACACGGCGGAGCCGCGACCCGCGACCTTGCCTAGTGCGCGCCCGCGACCGCGACTCGGTAGCGGCGTCGCGGCGGCTGGAAACGCGATCGCGGCGTGGCACGGGACGTGCGTGCGACACGTACCCCGAGTAAGTGGGCCGGGGTGTGCACACAGTGCACGGGCTTCGGTTTTGACTAAGTGCACGAGTTCTTGCGAGTTACGAGTCCAGCATTTTTTGGACTGCTTTATCCGATTATTATTTAGGATTTATTTTCTTCCCTTTTATATTAAATGTAGGATTCTAGTTATTAAAATTCTTTATAGGTTACTAAATCTACTATGAAATGGAAGTTCAAATAGTATAGAACTTGAGTAGTTGGGGTAGTTGAAGTTTAAATTCTTTTCAATCTTTATGGGAACGATATTCGGACTTATAGATCTACTTTATTACTTGTACGACCTGTGGACTTGCAGTTTTTAAGACCTAACTAAATCTTTAAATGAGTTCAGTGACAAAACAATTCTTATTATAAGCATACAATGTATATTTGGTCTTATCAAGTTTTGAGTGTAGTTCTTGGGGACTTTATAGTCCTTGGTAATTAATGCAAATTTGAGTAACAAGTTTTGGCTCAAGTTGCGAGGATTAGATAATAATCCTTTGATGATGGTGTTTTAAGAATTTGTATATAGCATTTGAATCTTATCAAGTTTTTTAGCGTGGATTCTTAGGGTTAGATAAACAATCACTTTGGTGATGGTGTTTTTAAATTTGTATATAGCATTTGATCTTATCAAGTTTTTGCTTGAAGTAATGGATTCTTAGGATTGGAAGAATTTAAAAATCAATATTCTGACCAAAGAGAGAAATGCTAATTTGATCATTTTTCTTTGTTTTACAAAAATTTGAAAAAAAAAATCACAAAAATAGTTTTAATAGCAGTGGCTGAATAAGCTATTGATCTTTTTGGAAGCTTAATAGATATATAATTTTTGTTACCACTGATTCTATTTGATCTTAGTGTGCTTCCACTTTCAAGAAAATATTAAATACATAGAAAATAAGAAGCGAGCTCTTATTTAGATCTGAAATTGAGAGAACCATGAAATCTAAGAAAAATTTACCGGTGTTGCGAGATAGAGTATGGCTAATCAAATAGAAAGATTGCGGACTATTCGAGGAAGAAGAAAGCGAGAGAGACCACGAGGCCTAACCTGATAGAGGAATTTTGAGACCCATCATCCAAGAATAATACTCTACTATGAGACAACCCCCTATTGAAGCAAACAATTTTGAGCTGAAGCTAGCTCTAATTACAATGGTGTAGCAACACTAGTTCACTGGCCACCCTTCATAAGATCCAAATGAGCATCTGGAGAGATTTATGAGAATGGAAAACACTGTGAAATAGAATGGAGTTAGATCAGATGTTATCAAGCTTCAACTCTTCCCATTCTCATTGAGAGACATGGAAGCTACATGGTTTGACTCACTGCCAGTTGGATCATTGAATACTTAGGAAGAACTAGTGGAGGCATTCATGAGGCGATTTTCCCTCCGGCTCTCCTTCTTGGGGAGAAAATCATTGTGTTTAAGCAAGGGGAGGATGAAGTCTCTACCTTTGCCTTGGGAAGTTCGAGACTGCGAAGAGGTTACCTATGCATGGGATGGTGAAAACTCGAATGGGCATTTTCTACCATGCACGCCGTTTCCTACCTCGAGTTATAATTGATGCATCTGATGTGGAGGTTTAAAAGAAGAAGTGTAGAGGAAGTGCAGGCAAGTTATTGAAGACCTTGTCAAATGTAACTTCTAAGACTCCATACGAATCTTGAGGGAAGCGTGATAGGATGAGGGGAAATGGTTTGATTGGATTGGATAGAACTACAGCCATAGAAGCCAAGCTTGATGTAGTAATGAACAAGTTGAGTAGCAATGAGAAAAGGATGCACACTTGCACATGAGGTGGAGTAATTGAAGGAAGGAAATAGTCTTCGGGGGCCACAGGAAGAGCCTTACCAAGTTGAAACAAAGTATCATGAATGAGCAAAAAGTTGCCACTTGAGCCTAACTGACTTGCAGCCTGCTACACTCCGGCATTGAGGAACCGAGGCTTTTTGTATGGTGGAGCCTGACAAGATATAGACATGGGCCAGAACCACCATCAAGCTTATACTCGGCACGGGTTCTAGCAATGACAACAACATAAGGGCAATGATATCGAGGGCATAAAAAGAACTTCAGTACGAAGATCAAGTGTTGCAATTCATGATAGAAAGCAAAGGATCACGAATGGCTGCATGAGAAAAGTTTGCTAAACTTGAGAATTTCCAAAAGCTAACACAAGCGTGTTCAGGCAATATCAATGCTACATTGAAACTTAGGAACTGAAGTAGAGGCGGAGTTGGCTTTAACCTTCTGCCAACCAATCAAAAATATATTTCCAGTAATCTTGGGAATTAGATCCCCAAAGACCTCCTGTATGATGAGGTAGTGATGGTGTAAGAGGAAACGAGAAAATGTAGAACAAAGCATACATGGAGATAAACCAATGAAAAAAAAAGCTCGAGATTAGAGGAAGCGAAAAAGGATGCTAAGAGAAGGCAATTACAATGAAATGTCTAGCTAGGTTGTTAAGCGAAGCCGGCTTCTTGGGAGGCGACCCAGTAAAGATTTTCATTTTGTTTGTTTTGTTTAGTCTAACTTCTTGATAAATTTTAGTATTTGATGTTTCGGCAATCATTAGTAGTTTTATTTTAGTTGTTGTTGATTTTGAAAATGAAAAAATTCAAAGAAGAACCATTTTAAGAAGAAATAGTTTCCAAAGAAAATATCACGAAAAAATGACTACAAGGGAGTAATTCCAATTCCCACACACACATCTTCAGGGATAATGCATATTTGAATGTTTTGGGAGTATGTTGCTTGAATAAAAACATATTACGAATATGCGGGCATGGCCAGTTGAATTAAGAAGCGAGTATGAGTGGATATAAGGTTGTTTTAAATATATTATGAGAAAACATGAAAGATGTAATTTCAAAAAACTTCGGTTAAGTCCTTATAACTTATACTTTTTCTATGTCGCGACTTGATTGAATAGGAAGCAAATTTAAAAAGAAATTTATGTCGCAACATAAATCTGTTTTGTCACGACATAAATTCAAATTGCCTTGAAAGAAATGTTGCAACATACTTTGCTGTGTCTCGACATTTGATGGGCTATGTCTACAAAGAATGTTGAATCTCTGTCCCTTGACGGACTCTTTGTAGATTAGAAATTAAATACGTCTGGGCAGGGGTAGTAATTGTCTGACATTTAATGTAGCACCTGATAATCGATTGGCTTATAAATGAAATTTTTTTGAAAACTGAATAGCCACCTTTCTCATAAACTCCACCGTATCGGATTCTCCACTCCAAGTCTCTCTCATCTCACTCCCACAAAACCCCAAAAGTTGAAACCTAACATTACCATGCGATCCTACCATCTGATTCCAAACCTCCACGAAATTCATGGGCGAGTACAACGGCTGGAGAATCAAGCGAGCAAGGTTTTGGAGCAACTTGACTAAGGAAGTTGAGGAAAGTAATGAGGACAAGGAAGAGATCATAAGACGGTAGATGAACCCCGAGAAAAAGAAAAAAGAAGGGCATTCATTGGCGAAGAACAAGGAAAAGCGAGTAGAGAACTTTATTTGAGAGAGTGCGGTGGCTCCCAATGGAAGGAATTTTTGAAAACGGGGGCTTCATAGAAAGAGGATTAGAGAGATATTATCTCCCCTTTTGCTGAAATGGTGGAGAAGAGAGAGATAAGCGATCTCTGGCATAACCTGAGAACTGGATGTGCCTCTTTGATGAGGAATTCTTTGCAAATATGGTGGAAAGGAAAAGAGTGTATGTCAGAGGACAGTGGATAGATTTCAGCAAAGAAGAGATCAAAAAATTGTTCAATTTGGGTGTGCAAAAAGATGGATCAAAGTTCAAGAAATAACTAAGGGAAACAAAGCACCAGAAGATAGTTGACCTTCTCACAGCTGGAAAAGGAGAGTGGAAAGGAACAAAGATAAATCCTTTTAGATCCATTGCTAGAAGAGGCCTAACAGAGGAAGCTAAGGTATGGTTTTACTTCGTCAGTTCTGTCTTAAGGCCATCTAAGCATTTAAGCACAGTGGGACGAGAACAAGCAATTCTCCTTTATGCATTGCTAAAAGGTTACAAAATAGATGTGGGAAAAATGATTGAAAATTCCATCTTGAGCTACTTTGAGGGTAAATGCAGAGGAATGATTCCACACCAGCGATAACAAACCTCTTGCATCGAGGTGGAGTTAAGAAGAATAGAAATTAAGGAAACTTGTCGAGCCTCCCCTCCGACTTTAACAAAGTTACAAGGGCGAACAAGGGAAGGCGGGAAAAGCGAAGCGAAAAAGGAATGAAGGGTGCACTGAGATAGAATAGTGGGAGAGCCAAGCTCTAATGCAACCAGAAGTTCAGAGAAATCAAGATCCAATCAGGAATACACTCCCAGAGTAGAGATAAAACCATAATGAACAAGCTGAATGTTCCAAGCAGGATTGTAGCAATGGAGAACTAATGGGAATGCTAATGTCCATGCGGCAAGAGATGAAGGCAAGAGATGATCGATTAAGGACACATCTTGACTAAGGGAGGGTATTTTTGATCTGGCTTAAAAGAAGAGACCAGAATTTAGAGGACACATTAAGAAAAAGGGATGAAGAGTGGAGATCAGAAATAGAAAAAAAGGACCAAGAGTGGAGAGCAACCTTGAGAGATAGGGATAATACCTTGAAAGCAAGCATGGATGCAAGAGATAACAACTGCAAGAACAGTCTAGAACACTACAAATAGAGTTTTCGCATGATGAGCTATGATGTTAAAAATAACAGGACATTCTGGAATCTCACAGCTATGAGTGCGAGAACACAGGAGGCCCCGATACCAAGATCCTAGACTGGGCTATGAAGATAATTTCCATCAAGAAGAAGATACCCTTACCACAAATCTGAATCTCGGTGTGGGCCCTACTTGTACTCCCTCGGGGGGTCAGTAATGAAACCATCATACCCTATTTTACCCGATTCAATTGGAATATACCCCATTTTCACCCTATAAAGAAATAGAGAAATGAATCGTGACTTCAGTACATTAGGTAAAAGAGACTCACCTCGGTGGGAAGAGTGGAAGAATACCTCGAGGATGGACGGCCCGGGGAAAGAGTATAAAAGGGTACCGGAAATAGACAATACTTTACCTTTCCCACCACCTCATCTGCTTTGTATTCAAGGCCCATTCCTTTGAATAAAATAAAAATTTTTAGCAAAAATCTTGTGTTCAAATGTGTTTGTATTTGATTGGTGTGTTCTTTTAGTTTCTTTTGCTCCATGTTGTCATCTGCTTGGTTAAATACAAAGAGAAATCAGCGCACCTGGATATCATTAATCCCATATTTATTGGCGTGTTTTAGTGAAATGACTTGAGAACAATTGTGGTTAATATTTGTGTTTAGAGCTGATTCATGATCAAATGAACTCTTTTACTTGATTAGAACAACACAACAACAAACCTCGGAATCAAGCGATAACGGTGGGGTATGGTAGGCCTCGTGGGTGGAACGGGGAAGTTGCATGGTAATAGCTAGAATGAGAGTTAAAGGTTCCCGAGATTGAAGAAAATGTAGTATTAACCAAGCAAACCTGAAATAAGACTTTTTGAAACTGTATAAACAAGAAAGGTCAGTGAAAGTCACGAAAAACAATGCACATGCTCAAAATGTTCGATATAACCATTGTGAAGGATTAGGACATCTTAAAGGTTCGATCGCGAGTCAAACAGTCGAGTCCTAGAACTTGTTAGATTATTAGTCAAGCGAATCCTAGAGCAATACCACTAACGAGGAAGTGATATAGGCCATCCTTGGAAGTTTGAGCCACTTTCAGCCCTACCCCTCATAATAGCCACAGCATATACTCTAGTTCAGATTTAGGCCAAATTTGTCTAGTTTCTTCATTTAAGCAGCAATTAGAAACCTAAAACCCTTCCTTTATTCTAATCCTATAGTAAAGAACCCTTATTTTCCCAGGTTTTAGGACAGGAACTTCAAAATATAGAAAAGGACAAGTTTGAGGGAATGTTATGTTGATTTGAAAGGAAACAAGAATGAAGGATGGAAAAAGAAAAGAACAAAGGAAGAAATGGAAGAGAATGTAGAGAAGAAGTCAAAATTGTAAATTATCAAATGGGATTAAGTTTTGTTTTGTGGCCTTCCTCTCTTGAATAGTTAAGTTAGGGTGTTTCAACACCTCATACCTAATGCCAATTAGCATGGGGTACGCTAATCCAAAGTTCTCTAAGTGGTAGAAATCCTAAGAATACAGACATTGTACTAATCCTAAAACCTTTGACAAGTAAAAGAAAAGAAAAAGGGAGACTTCTCTCTAAAAGATGCCCAGGCGAGGCAAAATGTATGATACATCAAGAGACGAGTTTGAGAATATACTAGGACATTAGTAGGAAAGAAAAGGGTGAAGGATAGAGGCAAAGATAAAAAGTTGAAGAGTGGAATCTGGGTAAATTCTTAGCCTAAATTCTCCATTTATCTACCTGATTACCCCAGCGAGCTCTCTGGTAGCCTAAAGACCTAATTGATCTTGAAGGTGGTACTTGTCTACATGAGTGGAGACTAATATGAAAAACAAGCATATAGGACCTTGAAGAGCTAAAAGAAATTGAAGTCACTGTGTAGAGTCCCAGAAGATTAGCTAATCCTGCCAAGGAGGAAAGGAAAGAAAACCATCACACACACAAAAATCAGGATTAATTGACTGAATTGATTACACTTCAACATTCATTAGTTTGATTGTGACACTAATTGAAAATTTTTCTTAAATCTGAACCAAAAACTAAATTTGAAATTAGGTACATGTGAAACTAGTTTCAGTCCAAGTTGTAGAATTTCAGTGCAAAACGAGAAAAATGTCCTTAAAAATAAAAGCTAAATTTGAGGACAAAGCGAATCTTCATTTTCTTTGCTTAGGGACAAGCAAAACTTTAAGTTTGGGGGAATTTGATGGTGGTAAACCCATATATTTTTGATCCATTTTTACGGCTTGTTTTTAATATTTTCATAGCTATTTTAATGCCAAATTATGGTATATTTACCAAACTTGTGTTTTGAAAGCTTTAATTCAAAAAGGAGAAAAATCCAGTAAGAAAGAAGAGAAAAAGAGCAATTACAACAGTTTATGTCGCGACTGAAATTTGTGTGTCGCTGACGACTTCTAACAATTACCAAAGAAAGCCGGGTGTCGTAACAACATTTCCCTGTCCGCGACAAGTAATATGATTGACAATTGAGCTAGGTCATGACGAGGAAGGCCGGTAGGTCGCGACGGAGAGCGGAGAAAACATATGCAAGTCGGTTAGGAATAAGATAGTTTGTGTTGTGACGCGCCAATCTTTGGGCGAAGCGGAATATCGTCGCTGACCGGAGACAACCGATGTTGCGACGCGACTTCTACTTGACATGGAAAAGTTTGTTGAGACAGAGGATGTTTGAAGAAGAAGTTTAGGGCATGACAAGAAAACTAGGTCACGATGGTGTAATGGATGAACTAGCAGTTTGTAACAAGGAGAGTCAATGTTGTGACATATTTCAAGATGAAAAGGTGTTTTGATGTCACAATAGAGATCTTTAGGTCGCGGCACATGAATAAGCTGAACAGAGAGAGAAAGCAGGGTTGCGACATAACTACGATCGCGTGAGAGGTTTCCAGCATAAATGCAAGAAGTCAGTAGCGGAAGGCATAACAAGGCTGCGGTTTGCGATAGCACGAGTGAGCTAAACAAGAAAAGTCATTAAACTCACGGGGAAATATGGGTCGCGAAACACGAAGGCAGGCTGAAGGTAAGAAAAGTTATGTCGCGACGAAAAACTAAGTTGCGACGAGGGAAAATATGCATGCGAAGAAGTGTTGTCGCGACATAACATATTGGGGTCGCGATATGATAAACATCCCCAACACAAAAGTCCAAGTCGCAACATCAAAATTGAAGCTGCAATAAGGAAACAGGCTAAGTGGTGCCAGAACTGCGGCGCGGCCAGTTGGGTCTGGCCAGAGATGACGATGTCTGAGGCGGTGTTGCGAAGCAGACGGGGTAATCTTTGTCGTGGCGAAAAGTGGGTCCTGACACCCGATTTGGAAAGCGGCTTCAGCTTGTATTGTCGTGACCCAGAAAACAACGTCGCTCTTTTAAATCCAAGGAAGAACACGGGAAATAGGTCGCTAT
Organism: Tetrastigma voinierianum; assembly: GCA_016808115.1. Taxonomy (NCBI): domain Eukaryota; kingdom Viridiplantae; phylum Streptophyta; class Magnoliopsida; order Vitales; family Vitaceae; genus Tetrastigma; species Tetrastigma voinierianum. Next base: position 199,702 of record JAEQBH010008060.1, read on the forward strand.
ACGACTTCTTCTTCTGCAAACACAAACAAAAATTCAAAACCACGTTACGAAAGAACTTTAGTCGCGGCGAGAAGGCGATCTATGCCTAAAATTTAGGGATTCGTAAAGGAAAAAAACATTGAAATTAGAGCCCCGAGCTTTTGGGGCTACATAAATAAGCGACTCACGGAGCGGGGCGTGAGTCGGCGTTGACAGACAGTACTTGGGGGCGAGGACTCTTTGTATTATATTTTTCTTTTCTTTTCTTTTTATTTTTATTTTATTTCTTTTGTAAGATTAAGAGTTAGGCGTAGGATTTTGATTGGTTTACATTGAGATCACAGCTTAGTGATTTGTTAAGTTTTGAAGTTGAAATTAAATCTTTGAAATTCCTTTCACAGGTCTTGTTTGAATTCAATGAACTCAGGACAAAAACTAATCATTTCTTTAGTTGATTTCGAGTTGCGATGAAATTTTCGATCGGTATTTCGGTGTGATACGTAATCCGGTTTGAAACGCCTTCAGGAAAGATCTGATGTTAGTTATGGTCTTTTCTGCAAAATGAGAAGAAAATTTCCTGAGTTGAATGTTGAATTTATTTGAAAGGTGTTGTTCTTGGAATTAATTGTTCCCAATTTTAGTAGCTTATACCCATGAAAGGACTATAGTTTGACTCACGATTTCAGGGAGGCCCTCCCAGGTGACGAGAGATGGAAATTCTGAGCTGGAATCGGTTACTCGGGTGTATGTTTGACTAATATTGAAGAACTAATGAGCTCTGAAATGTTACTTAGATAAATCCTCAATTTGCTCATGGTTTGAGAAAGGGTTGAGTGATATATCAATTTAATCAATTAGAGATCTCTCCTTGGTCTGGAAGAACTATCTTGATCCTGTGTTAGCATGAGATCTAATCAAGGAAAGAGAAAACTCTTTTAGATTTTAATGATGAGACATCATTCATTTTGTAGGAATCTAGCAATTGCCCAGTCTTGGGAAGCAAGAAATCTACAGTCACAAGAAATGGGTATAAAGTATTGGAAAAGAAAAACACCCAGATCTTACAAAGAAATTCTAATTACAAGTAATTGATTAGAATCATGTTTAAAAATGAGCATTGAATCTACACTCAATGAAAAGTATGGTTAGAGGGAGGAATCAAACTATACTACCTTACCTCTTGACAAGTCGATTCAACTCGGGAGAAAATAATGAGATTATGATCAAATTACAGTAATTTCATATGATAAAACCCCAGTGTCTACTTCCAGCAATAATCTAGTTAAGTCCAGTTATTATTTAGGATTTATTTTTCTTCCCTTTATTTTAAATGTAGGATTCCAGTTATTAAAATTCTTTATAGGTTACTAAATCTACTTTGAAATGGAAGTTCAAATAGTATAGAACTTGAGTAGTTGGGGTGGTGAAGTTTAAAATTATTTTAAATCTTTATGGGAGCGATATTCGGACTTATAGTCTATTTTATTATACCATCTGACACATTGCACTTGCGGTGTTTAAGACTAACTAAATCTTTAAACGAGTTCAGTGACAAAATTATTCTTCTTATGAGCATACAATGTATATTTGGTCTTATCAAGTTTTTGGCGCCGTTGCCAAGGACTTTACTTAGTCCTTGGTAGCAGTGTCTGAAATTTGAGTAACAAGTTTTTAGCGCTTGGATTGACGGAAGTGGAGTAATAATCCTTTGATGATGGTGTTTTAAAATTTGTATATAGCATTTGGTCTTATCAAGTTTTTGGCGCCGTTTCCGGGGATTAGATAGTAATCCTTTGATGATGGTGTTTTAAAATTTGTATATAGCATTTGGTCTTATCAGGTCACTACTCAATCCTCTGAGGACTCTCAAAGCCAAGTCGTCTCATTGTAGTGGTCTAGCATGTTGGCACCAGCAGTGCCTTATAATGAGTAATGGGGAGATTGCTTTACTCTGCAAGATCATGCAAAACATCTAGGTAAATTTGAAAGTGAATCGATCTATCTCATATGTAGATGATGTTAAACCAAAACTCAATCCTTTAAACCAAATCAGCGTACAGGGATATTTGTCTTAGGATCATCATAAGCATGCAAAACTCTCTCATAAGTGATACTATGATCATAGTTAGGTCGGTATCTCTCATCCAAATCATGGTCATCAAATATCAATATCAGAATTTATCTTGTGGGCGAATGAGTTGCACATACATCGATATCATCCCGACCCGGTAACTCCCGCCAGTCCTCATCGTCGAAAGCGCTCCGACCTATCCATACATGTATGCGTATCATCGATAAGCAAAAACAATGTCGTAGTCGTGGTGGGGTCACCTCTTCTTATTTATGAACCCTTTAGTGGTGAGTAAGAATCCATCATCTAAACAAGTAGTGGAGGTGGTAGTGTCAAGGAATCATACTAAGCCTCATCTTGAATCTAGTCATGCGAGGCTTGCTACCTATCTATCCTTCGACTAACTCTAGCTATGGCCTGTTGAATCGAGGAAATCGCTGAGGCAAACTGATCAACTATAACCAACTATGAATCCCAAAAGTAACCACATAATCGAGAGCCACACAATCCGCAGTTGGTCTTAATCAATAAGTGAATGCTGAACTGAAACCGAAATAGATAAGCCAACACTATGTAGAAAGCTATTCTAATGAAACCCAAACTCTGATTAATCTTTGTATACCCTTAAAAGGAAACCAAAATGGAGAAATCTGGATCCATATCATGACTAAACCGGCCCTGAAGGCTCATAGACACACCCACATGTAGGATGGGAGTCCTAATTAGTAGGATCTAAACTCAACCTAGAAGGTCAATGGTGTCTAAAAGGCAAGGTGGGTGGGTCTTTTAAAGGGTCCCTAACGGAAACGTTAATATCCTCTAGTGGTACACAACCTCCTACACGTCTCCGAAGAGACTGGGTGCTTCCATGAAAGGTGACCATCAACTCCACACATGCACTTCTTCGACATCCCAGGAGGCAGTCTGTGGTAAAGGCTCTCACTACTCTCAGCACTCGAGAATAAACTAAGTGTACAGTTAATGTGTGGGTGCATCCGAAAAATCTAAATGACATCTAAAACAAAAAAAAAGGCACACCAGTCACACAAGTATCCTAAAATCTAGCTTTGGGCTATACAAGTCTTCAAAGATCGGACTCCTCAGCATCTATATGTCAACCACCTCCAAAATGCTCCCAAACATGGATATAGCCCATCACTAGACCTTACTCCTAGTCACTAGCTCGGTCGAAGAGCAAACAAGGAGCAACAAGTCTCAATCAAACACACAATCAAGAAAGATAGATCGATCGAGACTAAGGATTTAGAGATAAGGGGATACATGTGTGTCCCACATAGACATGCAACATGCAATTAAGCAGGTGAGAGGCAGTCATGCAACAGTCAATCATGCAAAGCACAAGTACATCATCCATATCTACACATAATCTAAGCAGGAGTATAAGATGAGTGAGGTGAATATAAAACAAAAGGCAACATGGTAAAAGGGGTGATCAAAATGAATATACAATGGAAAGAATCAACATGTTAAAGCAAATGAGATAAGAAATCAATCAAAATGTACATGTGTCAGGATGAGTAGAGTAATCATATAACAAGGAGGAATCAACATGTTATGATAAAATATCTAACCAATATAATCAATTAGATTATTACAAATGAAGTATGCAAAAAATAAGAGTATATATGTAAAGAATGAGATAAAACATCATATAGTGAGAGGAAATCAACATCCTATGAGAATAGTCAAGCAAAGTAATCAACACATCAAAATAAGGGGAATATACAACAATGATAAAATAACATGTGTTAAGGTGAATAAAATGAGCATACCCGCGAAAACAAAGCGACATAACATGATGATTAAAGAATCGACCAAGCAAAATCAACCCAGCTAATAATGTGATACCTTGATCAAGCATGTGAAGGTGCAATCGGTAAATCAAAACTCTTGATGTGCTACCAATAATCAAGTATACAAAAACACAAAATGGTATCTATCAATCAACTAATCCAAAATCCACATTTTCCACCAATTTGTATTCAACTTGAAGCCTCATTGTCCACAACGGGTTGTACCTCATTTCAATAGACTGCATTTTGGCTATTATGTGTTTCCCACTTAAAAGGCGAGACTCGTTTTGTATTTTGAAAAACCATTTTTAGAAAACGGTTTGGAGTCACCGCTTATTTTTGTTTTATTTTAAAAGGGAAAACAAAATAAGAAAGAAAACCCCTAAATTTGACTCATGATAAGAAAAGGCAGGTCTGGAAAAATTGAGTCTAGTTCCAGGGGTGAGGTTACATATCGGGAAGGTACGATAGAAAGCGTAACACCCCTCTAAGCCCTTAAAGTATGGTCTCTACTAAATAAACAAAGGAAAATATGACTTTTGACTAATCAACTAATGAATACCGAAGATAAACAATAACAATAAAAAGCATGCATGACATATAAATAAATAATCGAAGCAAATTCATGTAGAGAAAAATGTGTATGGAAGATGGCATGTTAGAAGCGCTACCCAATTAGGAAACAATGTTAGTCTGATAACAAAATACAAACTATTCACATTCAATTAAAATTGGTTTATATATCCATATATCAGAAGTATTTATTAAATGGATACATATGGAATGTTAGGCTCCACGAGCCCATTTATATGTTACACAAATTAACTCCCTAGATTCCATTTTATAAGAATTGTAGAATTAATCATATTGTTTGGAATGTTTGAAAACCGGGTTTGAAATTGAAAATTTGAAAATTTGAAGTTTGAAAATTGAGAATTTTGAAATGAAATTGAAGTTTGAGAATTTTGAATTGGGATTTTGGAAATTAGATTTTGAAATTAAGAACTTGAGTTTATAAATTTGAGATTTGGAAATTTGTAATTTGGAATTTAAAATTTGAAATTGAAGTGGGGACCCAATTTGAAATTATGTCACTTGAATTTTGAAGTGAAAACTTGAAAATTTGAAATCGAAATTAGGGTACTTTGAATTTTGAAATTAAGAACTTGAATTTAAGTGAAATTTTTTAATTTTGAAATTTGAGATTTGAGAAATTTAAGTTGGAAATTGGGTGACTTGAATTTTAAATTGGAAACTTGGAAAATTGAAATTTGAAATTGAGGGACTTTAATTTGGAAATTAGGACACTTGAATTTTGAAGTACAGAATTGGTAATTTGAGGAAAAATTGAAATTAAAAAATTGAAAGGTTTTGAATTTTGAAATCGGGGCACTTGGTTTTGGAATTATAAACTTGAAATATTGAAATTAGAAATTAGGGACTTTAAATTTGATATTAGGAACAGTTTGAAGTGGAACCTTGAAAATTTAAATTTGAGATTTGGAGGACTTGAAATTTAAAATTGAAAATTTGAATTTTAGAAAATGAGAAATTTAGATTTAATTTTGAAATTTGAACACTTGAATGTTAAAAGTGAGATATTAAAATTTAGAACTTGAATTTGAAATTTGGGAATTTTAATAAATTAAGGGTGGGTAATGGTTCATATGTTAAGGAAAAATAAATTGAATTATTAAAAAAAAAAATCAACAACCAATTTAATTAAATAAACAAAAAGCAACAATATACTTACAAGGAAAATAGAATAATAAGACTATAAATTAAATATATTTACCAAAGACAATTAATTAAAAATAACTATATAAAAGAAAGAATTTCTAAATAAAAGAAAGTCAGAAAACACGGTAGACGGGGCGGCTCACAGGGCCGTCATCTCATGACTAAAATCGCCTCCAAAGTCGGGATCATCTCCTAAGATTGACCTCGAGCCAAGATTGCCCCTAAGGCCATCTTATTTAAAAAAAACGCTAAACTTTGAGCATTAGGACACCAAAAAACCCGATGTGGGGGAAGACCCATAGTCTCTTTAAAAAAACAAACTTAAAGGACTAATAGGGTCTAAATTATATAGACCAATGTCCCAATTTATTCCAAAAAAAAAAATTTAACTAAGGGCCATTAGGGCCTCCCACTCTTTGGTAGGGGAGGCCCATGGTTTCATTTTTTTTCTTCTTCTACCAACCAAGGGGCCCCCTTTGCCCAGGAAAGGAATTCTCCTCCCTTGTAAATTTCCAACGTGATTTTACTTCTTACAAGGAAGAAACCTCCTAAGCATCAAATTTTGAGAGTGCAAATAGTGGGATCAATGGCTTGAAAAAGGTAATTTTTCACCTTTAGGTCCTTAAGTCGTAGATCCTCTATTGTTTCCTTTTGTGCCTCTCTTGGCACAACTCCATCTTCAATTATGGGAACTCCTGTCTCTATCAAGTGCCAATACTCTTTGGATCGAAGAAGTGCAAATACTCTTTAGATACAAGAAGATTCTCCATCACTTTTGATCTAAACAGATCATAGTGACCGTCAAAGCGAGAATAATTTATGCTTGAGAATTTGTATAGGTATAAGTTAGGGAAAATAATAATGATAGGAATTTGTATAGGTATAAGTTACGACAAAATAATAATGACAGAAATTTTTATAGGCATACGTTATGAAAATAATAATGTAATTAATTGATTAATTTAATGAAAGGGTAAAAGTTAATATTCGTCTTTGAATTTCTCTCCCAGGCCAGTAGAATTTTAGAGGGCGTGCGACTTTCGGATCACAGGGTTTGAAACAATTTACAGGCCCAAAGATTTATTCCTTATTTTATTTTTCTAGATTTCTTTGATGTAGATTCTTTAATGTTTCTTTTAGTTTAGATCAACCCTGAAGAAGTCAGATTTAGATTACATTTTCGTTCTTTAGAAATAAAATAAAATAAGGATTGGTGGTGTCGTACTGAATTGCTTTGAGTATGAAAATGAAAAAGTAAAAGAAAAAAAAAAAAACATAAGCTAGAATTGTAGAGATGAACAGTAGTATATGGCAAGTAGGTTGAAAAGTCAAAATGATATATTTGCATGATTTTGATTGGTATAAGTGAAAAGACAAAAGGGGAATGTGGTAAAAACCAAAAAAGTTCTTGTTATGAAAGAAGTCTTGAAAACTTAGGTATAAGAAATCTATGAAATTCGATTCATGACGGATGCTTGAAAAAAATAAAAAGGAATAATGTTAGATATTCAAGATTTATTTTAGAAAAAGAAAAAGAAATATTTAATTATAATTTTTTTGAAAGAAAAGGCTAAATTTTTATAAATATATGTATTTGATAGAGTATTTAAATATATATGTATTTGACAAGTAAATATTTTAGGATTGAGAATTTATAAGGAATATGATTAGAATAATTATATAGCAATTATAGGAAATAAGATCCGTTAATAATACTTGTTGTTAAGTATATTAATTGTTAGGTAAAAGGCTAGATAGTATTGTATAATAATATAATTTGTAAAATATATTAATATTATTTCTTTCTGATAAAGATTTAGTTAGGATTAAAGAGCATAAAAATAAATAAATTATTAAATAGATCAAGAAAGGAATATGGGTTTTTATAAAATTTGTAAAACTACCTAATTCAAATAGTTATCATTTGAACAATTGTCCAATATATTTGAGATGAACAAAATATATCATTGTTAGAATATCAAATTAGGAAAGTTTTAAGAATAAATAAGTAATGATGATAGTTTCTTCCTTATTATTTTAGGAGAAATATTTCATTGAGGTGAAATTCTTTGGATTAGCTCTTTCAAAGCTTTTGAGTACTCTTTTGAGGTAAGGGATTCTAATACAGCTTTTCGAAAAATTATTATTTTTATATATATGTATGTGTAAGGGATATTAATGCAGATCTTTAAAAGAAAATTGTTTTGTTTTTACTTCATTCATGGAGGATGAAAAATTGTTTTAGCGAATTATATATAATCTTGGTTTGTGACGGTTTTACTTGTTTTATTTATTTGATTATCCATGATTGCAGTCTTGTATGATTGTACTTTTGAGATTTGTTTGTTTCACGAAAGAAAATGTGGAGATATGATGTTTTGTAATTTGAACTTTTGAATGAAATATTTGACTGGTTAGTTCGGCCTGTCATGGGAATAATAATTATCTCTGTTGGCCCTTGTCAATGGGATATAATGGTGACATTTTCTTGGTGGGGAATGTAATTGATTTGAACCCAACCTCTAGGGGTTTCGGTTAGAGGTTACTAGTACTAGTAGTGTTTGGTTCCGTCCACCTTAAAAGGAACAATTTGAGGCTAGCCACCCATTTGAAAGTCCCACATGGCTGGGCACCATTTGATATTTGATGACCAGAGAAAAATATATTTGAAATATATTTGATTTTGGATTTGATATGAAAGTGTTTGAATCGAAATTTGATATGAAATTGTTTGGATCACATTTGATATGAAGCTGATTTGAAATGGATGTGAGAATGTTTTGAAGTAAATTTTGTTAATGTTCAAACTTATTTTTGAATCTAAAGTTTGATGAAAAACATCTCCTATTTGTTATATGATTGAAAACTTTTTTATCCATGAAAATGTATTAGCATTTCTTATTGAGCTTTAAGCTCACTCCCATTCGTTGACATATTTTTAGGTACTTTTAGTTTCGCGGTGATGGCTGGGACCCAGGGATTCGTCATCATTAGGATTTGATTATAACTTTATGTTGGATCATGTTGAATTAATAAGTTCTTGTTTATGTGAAATGTTGGGTTTTGAAAGTTAATTGAGAAAGTCACTTGGATGATAACATTCGTTTTTATATTAATACAAAGTTGGATTTGAGAGATCCCAAATATTGTTATATTCTGAACAACTTTATATGACATGCATAACTGAGATTTGGATATTTATAAGTAATTTTTGTCGGCATGAAATTTTGAATTTGGAGAATTGATGAATATAGAAAGTTGCACATTTACCTTGAACAGGTGTTTGTTCATTGGACAAAAATCCAGTTATAAGGAAGGTTAGTGTCGTTTCATACTTTAAACCTTCAGGCTGAAGGCTTGAGGGTGTGAATTGACAGTCATGCCCTCAGGGTGGGTTTCGGGGCGTGACAATAGCAGCTTGAACCTACTTATCTATTTCCATCTCTAACTTTTATGTTCCTATTTCAGACTTCTCACTCTTTTTTTTTTTTTTATCCTCACAAAATGTTTCACTCATTCTCACCAAGTGTTTCACTCTTTCTCTCTTGTCAGGATACTGCAATTCCTAACTTCTCTCAATTAGGCCCTATGAGGAGCTTTAATACCACTTTGTTGTACTCTCAAGCCTTAAACAAACAATACAAATAAACTGGAAGTTCAACGCTTGATTTATTCAATGAAAGATACTAAGACTATAAAACCCGAGAAAATTCAATTTTATGAGAAAGGGTAAAATGGTAATTTCAGTGGAAAAATTTAAAATTTTTCTAAATCTCGGATAACGAAACGGACTTCACCGTTGCTTGTGATATCTAGCTACCACATTGAATTTCGTTAAGTTAAAGGAGCGATCGAATTTCACGTTTTTAAGTGCAAGGAGTAGTAAGGACACTTGGCATGCGAGTAAGTGGCTCACAATGTGCCACGTGTCAAGTCACGGGAATTAAGTCAAACAAAGAGCTCAAGTGGACCATAAGACATGTGGCAACACATATGAGTTGGAGAAGAAATCCAGTGGTGGATAAGGTGATAAGGGTAATCCAAGGAGCCAATGGGGCATTGACATGTGGCAAAAAGTACTCTCCAAACTTAACCATCTTAGACCAACTGGTGGGATGGAAGGGGAGGGAGGAGAAAGAGAAAGGGGGAGAAATCTTAGAGAGAGAAGCTCCACCTTCTCTCTAGGTTTCCCAGTGTCGGATGGCGGTTCATGGCGGAAGCGAAGAAAAAGTACTTCCACATGCAAGGGTTTTAAGTAGAAACTGGAGCTTAGGGAGTTGATGTGACTCAAGAGGTAGGTCTTCTCCTACTTTGGTTATTTTCTACCTTAAGGGCTGTGTGGTTGTGTTTTGCTCCAAGGGGAATGTTTGGTTGCATTTTGAACCATGGGAAGCTGCCCTAGTTTGATTTACGCATTAGCCGGACTTTAGGACTAGTTTTATGGTGGAAAATAAAGGGAATTTAGTCAGGTGTCTTTCAAGTAAATTGTATCCACATCAGTAAACTTGATGTTAGGCTTTTGAATTATCGGACCTCATAGCCCGAGTTATGGTGGTTTACCTACTTGATCTAAGTGGAAAGGCGGCGGTGCGAGCTAGAGCAGTGACTGGGAGTTAGCCTGTAGGGATCAGCGGGCTAGGGAGTTGGTCGGCTGGGGAGTCAGCCGGCTGGGGGTCAGCCAGCTAAGGGAATAGACTAGGGGATCGGGTTGAAGTAGGTGGGGCCAGACTAAGGTCATGCGGGCCTCGACTTAGGACCCGGCCATAACTTCTTCGTCTAAACTCTGTTTCAGGTGTTCCTGGACTCTATGGAAATCTCATTGAGTCAAGATTCATCCATGTGCTTGTGGAGGACAGTGGGTGATCATAACTTTTCTAAATTATATGTTTTGTACCAAGTGTGTAGTTTTCTTAGTTATGTCGATGTGAATAGTCGGGTTTTGACATGACCATTGCATGGCATGTTGTAGGCTATTATATTGGGTAGGAATTTCCATGAATTAGCCTAAGGAAGGCTGTATGACATCATTTGTTTAGTCATTGGATTGATGGATGCTTATATGCTTGCGATATATGTTTGCATGGTAGTTGATATAGAAACACAAGTGATGAGAATGATTCATGTAGTGTGCATCGTACATGTAACATGAGAAATGGTGAGCATTAGCATTGCATATCTGCGGTATCATCATGTCGAGTCGGATGGGTGCATAAAAGCAGTTATTCACCATTCATGGTAGATGTGTGGTGAGCTCAAAGCGAGCAGTGTCCCGATTATTATGGTGGTATATAATGAAAGAAATGAAAATAAATATACATGTGTTGGGCGTTAGGGGTCTCAACGGGCCGAGGCGGGCCGCCGACCACAGAGAGTGTGCCAGGCCTCAGTGGGGCCAGGCCTTTGGGCCGGATTGCTCATGGGGAGCAGATAAATTGAAGGCCAGATGGGTTGGCCCTCTCTCACCCTCTCTCTTCTCCTCAGGACACCTCTTTCCCCCACCCCTTCCTTCCCCTGCCCCCTTCGATACCCTTTAAAGTGGAGCTAATTTCACTCATCATTTAAAAGCTTATTATTAAATAAATTATAAGGTATTAAAATAAACTATAAAATATAATTTCTCATTTAAATAGAGGTATTTTGGTTTTTATGTCAAGCGATAAAATATGTTGGTGATGTTTGTTTTTATAATAGTTAATATTAAATATAATTTTTTTTTAGTTTAATGCTAGATAGTACTTAATAACATTTAAATATTAATTATTTATTTTTTAACATTATGGATAGTGAGTAAGGATGACAACAGGGAGGATTATTTTGAGTTCTGCGAAATTTTATTTTATATAATATTTATAAAGAAAATATGGAAATGATAGTTTGATAAGTCATCGACAAGTTCCTCTCATCTTTTGTAAAAGCCCTTTAAATATTTAAAGTAGAAAAGGTAACAACTAGTTCTCCAAAAATAATACAGTAGATATAGATAGATATCTTAGTGTAGAAACAATTCCACGAAGATAATGAAGATTTTGAAATTTTAGAATGGTGGAAAAAACAGAATAAAATACCTGTGTTATCTGTTATTGCACGTGATGTATTAGGTGCACAGTAGTCTGATCGCATCGGAAGAGTTGCTTTTAATGCGGGTGGAAGAATTAGTTAGCAAGCGATGTAATTTGTCACACAGCAATCGAAGCGATAGTATGTTTAAAGATTGGAATTTAGCGGACCAAGAGATTGCGATCATGTTCGGCTGCAGCAGTGGCCGTCTGAGAGAACTTAAATTTATCAAAACATGAATGGATCCATGATAATTCCCTGTCACCAGAAAATAGTGATTAAATATTTAGGTTAAATGTATATTGTATTTTTATTTTCTTATCATTGAAATTTGAAAAGTACAAATGATTAACAAATAAGTAGGTGCGACCTAGTTGAGACTGGGATGTACTTATTTTATAGTGATGTAAACTTTTCATACATTTCCAAATGTAATTATATTCAATGAACCAAATTTTTAAATGAAATTTTTATTTTGATTGTTTTTAAGCTTACTTTTATTTTTATTTAACTTTTGAATACAATTTAAATAAAACCTAACTACTAAGTAGAGGTTAGGCTTTTTTTAGGCGGGAGGCCTGCTTGACAGGGGCTTTTGGGCGGACCTGGGCGGGCCTAAAGCCAATGGACTCAGACTGACCCATCGGAGGCGGGGCTAAAATCAAGCCCCGCGGTGGCCCTTCTTAAAGCAGGCGGCCGCTCGGACCCTTGGGCCGGGGCTTTGCTTGGTTTAGGCCGGGCCAACCAAGTCTGGGCGCTTGGGCCGCGGGCTTTTTGGAGATCCCTAGTTGGGCGTAGCAAGATGGGGTAGATCCACCCTCCTAGGGTGAAAGACCCAAACTTATTGAGGTTAGACATGATCTGGGAGGTGGCCGTCAAAAAATGTCGGAAGGTGTTTGATGAGTGTAAAGTCATCTATTTTTTAATCCGACATGTTTTAACGGGTTTAAGATCTATTTCTATGCCGAAATGTGGAATATTCATCGACTTTGTGTTTTGTAGGCAATTATTGAAAACATAAATTTCTTAAAAAAGAAGCCCAAAAGAGGGATAAAATGACCAGTGTTTCGTGACCTGATTTTATATGTTCGACCTATATGAGAATTCAAGAGGCGAAAGGAAGCGGATGTCGCGACCCGACAAATTATGTATTGTGGTGTAGTTAGAACTCAGCGAGGATAAAGAGCTTTCTAGGTCTCGCGGCCCAGTAGCAAGTTTTACGTCGCGATAGAACTTGAAGAAGATTTTGAAGAAAGTATGCCACGACAACCCTAAAATTTGAAGCAACATACTTAAGGTAAATGGTGAAGGAATTTTGTTGTGACATTATTTTTCATGTCTCAACATAAAAGCTGAAGACTAATGGATGAACTGTCACAGACAAGAGACAATTACGCGCGAAAATATCGAGGAAAGCTGACACAAGTCAGCTAAGACAAGTGTTTTTATGTTGCGACAAAGTTTCCATCATCAAGCCAACTCAAGGAAGAACTGCTGTCGCAACAAATAAAATCATGTCGCAAGATAACAGTTAGAATTCACAACCAAGGGCAACACAATCTCTGTAGTAACAAAGATTATTTTTTTCGCGATAAACAAAACATGAAGGAGGTGAATTTTATCGACAAGATCTTTGAAGGAAGCGGCTTATAAGAAGAATGGCTAATGAAGAAATTCTTGTTGCGACATAATCAAGAGTTGAAAGCAAAAATTTTGTCGCGACAAAGAAGTTCCTTGTCACGACAATAAAAGTTAATGAATGATAAAATTATGTTGCGACAACAATTGAAGAAGACTAGAGAATGGCGAAACGATTGTGTATAGCATATAATTTATTCGTGAAATAAGATTTCGATAGCGTTTGAGAACCGAGAGAAGAAAATGAGGGTGCGACGGAATTTCTTGTCGCTACAGAAAATTATAAAGACTTAAAAGAAATTACATGACGGAACTACGGAATTGAAAAAACAATTGTTTGTCGATAAGGAAAATTGTATGCATGACGAACTCTAGCGAGCAAGGCGTGAGAAGGCTGGGTGCGAAACAAGTTTGGTGTGTAAAACACAAGGCATCCACATTGCGACAAAGAACAAGACTGCGAATACAAATTATGTTGACATTATCAAAGTATGTCGGCACAATTCAAGAGCAAGCTGGGAACAAGTCGCGACCAGGAATCTGAGCTCACGTGAGAGGGCAGCGTGGCCGAAAGCTATGTCGCGACAAAGTGATTGGACCAAAATTTTGGGATCCACATTGCAATTAATGAAGTGGACCCGACATTAAAAACTTGTCACAACGCTTTACAGGAATGATGTGAAAGACTTCTTATGTGACTCAGGGATTTTGGGTGGTTGAAGACTCTTGTACATTTTTTTATTTTTTTATTTTTCTTTTCCATTTTAGTAGATTTAGCTTAGTATAGCTTTATTTGTTAGTTTTCCTTTAATTTTCTAGATTTGGGTATTGTCTTGAAGTGTAGCGACAGTGGGTATTTGCTATAAATTCTTCTTTTCATTATTGTTTGATTTAAAATGGATGTGAGGTTTTGGAGTTCATTTATTCCAATTTGTTTACAATTTCAATGAATTTTCTGATCATTTAGTCAACGTGTAGGTAAACCAGTTTTGAAGTTGAGCTCACTTTGGAAAATAGGTCTTTGATGATCTGTTTTATTTGCATAAGGAGGAAGAGCTTTGATTAGAATTCTTAATTTAGTTGATTGATATTGTTTATAAATTTACTTGTTCTCATTACTAAACCGTGTACCCAATGCAAGTGCGTATCTCACTTTGATTTCAAGAGGCCCTCCCGAGGTGACACGAGAGATGGAGGCTGAGAGTGTAGGCAGTTCCTTGTGGGTGATATCGTTGAATATCTTCTTATGCGTTAATGAGCGTTGAAGGATTACTCGGAATATATCACCCGACTTATGAGTTGAGAAAGGTTGAATGAAGTATATGTTTGATAAACTCGGAGGTTTCTCTTATAAAACTGGGAAAATTAGTAATTTTGGGGAAATGGCAAAATAATAATTGTGAATGGTTTGAGAAGCTGAAAATTCTGCAGATCTCGGATGATGAAGCAATTTGCACTTGGATTAAATTAGATCTCGTGAGAGTGCGGTGGCTGAAAAGTTTCATCGAGGTCGAGATAGTCGAGATATTTTTAGATTTTGGAATGATAAATTAGCCGGTGACTCAAGGGGACCGAGATTTTCACGGCATCTGGGAAGTCGAAAGGAAATGGCTTGAGCTAAGTTTAGATAAAATAAATGGGCCGAAAAGAAAGAAATAGTGTTTGATTAACAGATCGAATGAGTGATGGACACATGGCACAATTGTGTCCAAAATTTTAAAAAATATAAATAAATAAAAATAAAAGAAAAGAAAGAGAAAAAGAAACAAAAGAAACAAAAGAGGAAGAGAAAAGTCAAAAAGGGAGGAGGCTCATTTTTAGGAAGAAAAAAAAAAAGAGGCGTGGAGGAGGGATAGACGAGAGGAGAGAGAAATTTTTTTCTTTGTACCGCTTCTCTCTAGATCTGGAAATCGGACCGTAGGTTTCGTCGGAGCAAGGTAAAAGTCGATCCACGCATCGAGGCTACGTGTGGGTGCAAAATCTTAGTTTAATCGAGCTCCACGAGTGAAATTTATTTTTAGCCTCGAGGCCATGTAATGACTTAGGGGTTTTTAGAGGCCATGAGGGCCGTATAAATTTTCAAATCTGATTTTGGGACTAAGTGTAGAAATTTTAGATTTTTGGACTATTTTGGAATGATCAGATTGTGAATTTAAGATTTGTTTTGAGATCAGGACTGAACTCGGGACTGTTTTAGAGGCCCGATCTTGGTATGTTGAGGTTTGGTTTTGATCCAGGGATGATGTCTTCGGGTTTGTAGTGTGTTTTTAGTACCCACGAGTAATTCGATGACGAGCTAGTGAAGGGACAGAGGTGCCTGTTTATATGGGTCCGAGATTTGGGCCATTTTGTGTGTTATTGTTGGAAAAATAAATAACATGATGTTGTGTGTAAAAATCATGTTAATATATACTTGCTTGACGTATTAACATGGAAATTGTGATAAATGGAAATTATATGTAGAAATATAATCATCCGAGATTTATAAATGTTGCATGTAACTCTTATCATGCATGTGGCATGACATAGCATGAAATGACATGATTGCATTTCATATGCACGGTCACATCATGTTGAATTGCATGAATGCATTCACCATTCTTGGTTAATGAGTGGTGAGCTCGGAGGAAATCGGACAGCGTCAAGAGTGAGACTCACGGTTCATGTAAATCAACAATAATAATAAATTTCGTGTGTTTGGATGAAGCAAGATGGGGTAAGATCCCCTCCCAGGTGAAAGACCAATTATATTATTGGTCGGACATATGGATCTAGATGAAAGTTCGCAAAGAAGTGTCGGAAGAAGATTGCAGAAGCCTGGGTGGACAGAGTGTGGCTTAAAATAGCGCGGGATTTGATAAATTACAATTGGGGTTGTCGATGGTTTAAGCCATTAGATTGAAACCTGTGGCCCGGACTCACTTGGCATTGCGGGTATGAGGGGAGTCGATCGGGACTCGGGTTGTGGGCATGCAAACTCATCTCATCGTGACCACGGGGAAGAACATTCCATATAGGATTACATTATTTATATGGAATATGGTTTGATGTTTTATGTATGTCATTTCATGTGCATTTAGGCGGGGAGTAGCCATTGTAGGAGAATTTTTCTACTGGGCATTGCTCACCCCGTTGTGGGACCCCTTTTTCAAGTATAGGGGGTGTACAGGGAGACAGTGCTCCGACGAGGCCGTGATTGTGAAGAAGGCCGACATGTGGCCTTGATAATACTTTTATAAAAAGTATTTTATGTGGCTCATTATGATAAATTCTTTTGGACTATTGTATAAATAGTCGGGTAATAAATATGGTTAGAGGCGTGATCGGACTCTTACGAAGGCGTAATTAACGTTTATTTTCATATTTTAGATTCGTCTTAGCAAATGAATGTGTCTTGTTAAGGATGTATATTGGGGTATGGGCCAGATTGACCACGTATTAGGCCATCTATACATTTGAGACCTGGATGGATTAAGATTGTACTGTTATACAGGTTGTATGTTGGGTAGAGCTTTTTGAACAAAGGATGTAACATCCCGAAATATACCCTAGTCGTTTTCGACATGTTTAGGGTATTTTGTAAGCGTAATTTGAATGTTTCGTGAGTTAAATGCGAAACATGGAAATAAAGAAGACAGGAAATTTACAAGATTTAAGGATAAAAATCGTAAATTGTCGAAAAAGGGACTTAAAGTCTTTGAGTTAATAAGATTGAGGCCCGAAATGAAATAGGGAAATTGGAATACTAATGAGCAAGATTGGAGGGACAAAAGAAAATATCTAAAAACTTAACCAATGGGTTTTGAGAGCCAACAAAGGCACAAGAGATATTTTGATTTAAGACGAAGTGGTCTCATTTTTGAAAGAAAGAACAAACCGTGGAGGAAGAGAGAGAAGGGAGAAGAGAGAAGAGAGGAAGAGAAGAAAGAAGATCGCCAAGCCAAAGGTATGGAAACTAACCTTGAGTATGGGTGTATGGATGCATGGAATTTTAAGGCTTTGTATGGTTAATAGCTTGTCTCTCCCGAATCTAGGGTTTTGTGGTGCATCATAACCTTAGATTTCTTGATAGGGTTGGTAAAACCCACAAGGAACAAGATGAGTATGGAATCCCCCTTTGAGGTTGGATTCATGGTTAATGACAAGTAATTGAGTTAGGGTTTGGGGTGACACTAACGTCATAATTTTGATTTGTGTATGGGTTGTGACCCATATTAGGTTGTTTTGGGAGAAATTCATGGAAGATTTTGAGGAAAGATATGTAATGAAATATGATTTGAGTAAAAATAAATTTCAAGATGAATTGGAGTGGTCTTGGCGTGTTTATGGAGTATTGGGTTGATTTGGAATAACACATGGAAAAATGGGAGGAAAAATACACATTACGGGCATTTTTCGGGTGACCTATCTTAGTACACCACGGAACCTGTACGTGCTGACCATCGAAGAACTAAACTATCTTAGGTACACCTGCTCTACATTTTGATATGTTCGTATTTAGCCCTTAACTTGATCATTTCTTATCGATTTAGTCGAGCCTGAGTAAAGCCCAGACTTCAAGGAAAGCCAAGCATCGAAGTAAGACTGCCCGTCGATTCTGAATCAAGGGGTCCAAAAATTCACTCAAAGTAGGGATATAATCGGCCAGTGCGCTTCGGTTTGATCGCAAAGTAGTGGGTTGTTTGGACGTAACGGAATTCCGATTGCTCAGGTTGGGTGATTCCAGTTGAAGAAACAGCGGCACCCCAGTGCAATGATGCGAAAGAACCGAGTGTCAAATGGGGAGTCAAAGGCAGCGGAAATGAGTATTACATGGCTTTGTCTCGGTAAAATCCGGGTAAACCGACTAGGTTGGCATGAAAATGCCATAACTTTCGTTCGAATGATTCAATTGGAATGATTCCAATTTCTAAGAAAAGTAGATGCATCGAGGGACAAGAATACATGAATGATGTGTGAATACATCAGTATTCATGTATAAGTATATGAAATATGAAAATGAAGGCTGAAACGCCGAACATGAACATGAAAAGCAATATGTCATGAACACAGAAGGTAATAAAGATAGGTTATGAGTTCTGAAAGACATATGATCATATGACTACCTAGGATAGAAAAATGAATGAGTGGACATCCTGATGGTGCTTCGGCACTCTTGTTGTGCTCTTGTTGTGGTGCTTGGCCTCCCATTGTGCTACGGCTTGCACTCTATTTGCGTGGGTAGCCACGTTTTGATTGATGCTCAGGCACTCTTGCTAGTCTTCTGACACTCTGACATTGAGTAGGCGTATCTCTTTGATCGGTGCTCAGGCACTCTTGCTGTATGCCTCCTGACTGCGTGGGCGAGGCACGTCCACGAGCGGTGCTTGGCACTCCTGGCGGTGCTCACACACATTACGTTACGTATTGTACAGCCGGTGCTTATTATCTTGCGATCTACTCATTTTTTATGATTGGTCTAGGTAGTCAGACAGACATATGATAAAACACTGAATAAAGAATAAGAGTAAAGATCTGAATGTACCTCTGTATATGTTCTGTAAGCACTACGGGTTACTCTGTATCGATTATTTGTAGTACCTACAGGTACTCCCGTATCAGTAAAATAAGTATAAGTTTTGTAGTACCTCTGAATGCTCTAGGTATCGATAAAATAAGTATAAGTTCTGTAGTACTTACGGGTACTCTCGTATCGATAATACCGGTATATGTCGGTGGTACCTACGGCGGTGCCTCGAGCAAGTGTAATAAAATATGATTATGATATAAGTAGATAATCTGTTTGTGTTTGGATATGTTACGAGTCTGTATGAATCCAGTATATGTATACATTTGTGATCTGTACACCTTATGAATTTAATGTCCATATATGATATGTATCTACATCATGTTGTAATATGATTATGATACATTCCGACTTATCGTACCTACGGTACCTTGCTGTATACAAGAATAAGATCCGTAAGACAATAATAAGTTTTGTAACACAAGTATAAGACCCGTAAGACAAGTATATGCTCCGTAAGACAAGTATAAGATCTGAAACACAAGTATAAGTTCTGTAAGACAAGTATAAGATTTAAAATACATGTATAAGTTCTGTAATACAAGTCTAAGATCTGAAATACAAGAATAAGTTCAGTAATACAAGTATAAGTTCCGTAAGACCAGGATATACTTCGTAGTATAAGTATAAGATACGAAGTACCAGTATAAGTTTTGTAGTACTTACGGGTACTTCCGTATAAGGATAAGTTACGCAATACCAGTATACGTTCCGTAATATCTCTGTAGTACCTACGGGTACTTCCAAATAAGTGTAATCTCCGTAGTATATAGTATAAGTCCTATGGTATAAGTATAAGCTTTGTAGTACCTAAGGGTACCTCGGTATGAGTATAAGTTCTGTAAACTCTCACGGGAGATCTGAGATAGATATAAGTACCAGGACGTGTATAAGTATCTCTGTTTAAACATAAGCTCTGTAACTCCTACGGGAGATCGAAATAAGTATAAGCTTGAGATAAGTATAAGTACATGTATAAGCTCGATGCGGTATCGAAATCTGGACCAATTATAAGATCGAATCTTTATAAATTATAAGATCAGAATGCTATAAGTATAAGACCCAGGAATAAGAATAAGTTTTCTATGAGTATAAGATCGAATAAGGATAAATTACGCCATAAGAGTAATTCCACAGTAAGTATAAGATTGTAGTATAAGTATAAGTTGAATATTAGATGAGAAATGCGAACAAGCTTGGTTGTTACAAGAACAATTATGTATGTAAATATGTGATATATGAATTCACGAAGATTTTGATATACATTCTTGTATCACATTATTTGTGTTTCATGTATAAGATATGTTTCCCACTAAGCGTAAAGCAGCACGGGATTACAATCGGGTGTAGGTACAAAGGAGGACATCTGAGCTTCCACACTTCTGGGCGGGCGGCTACTAGGTTCAGTGCTCACGATTTGGAAATGTAAAGTACGGTTTTGAATATGTAAATGAGGCTACGATATATGTGTATATGATATTTTGATTCACACATTATAAGATGTGGGCCATACCAGCAGAATTTACAAGTTCGGCTTTGAAAAAAGCAATTAGAGTCCCGATTATATAGTCGCACCCGAACTCGGTTCGGATCCATGTCAGTGGGACTGGAATTAAGGGCTTGACAAGGCTGCGATTTTAAAATATGGATCTCGATAAATAGGACATAATGGTGTGGTATCAGGTCACCCAAAAACCACAGGAATTCCGCAGGTTGATGGGTTGTCAACGGGACCCTCGGATTTGGGGCGTCACAACTTAGTATCAGAGCTTAGGTAAACGATTACCTAGGGAGGTCGAATGTGGGTATCCATAAGTAATTCCTAAAATAAGCACAACTTGGTAACAAAATTTAGGTATACGAATACCTTGGGTCTAGACCATGCATTGTGGTGTGTTGCGTGTTTTGTGCTCAACATGCTGTGTGATATGTGTGGTGATTTGCACGACTAATATACATGGTAGATTGTATATGGAACACTAGGGTTAGAAAACATAACTTTAGGGGTTCGGAAAACAAAATGAACATGACAGTTCGGGAACTAATGTGTATTAGTGTTTGGCATTATGCACCACTAAGGAAAAAGGGACGAACGGTGTTGTTCATGATGTTAAAGTCTATTAGTGGTTGCCATGTGCACTTCTAGTTAGATTGAGATAGAAATTTGAGAACTTCTGTTGCTTTGCTCGACACGTGTAGATGGCTAAGCGAAGGGAAAAGGAATTTGGGATGGTGGGGCGGGTAATAACCCGTGACCAGGCTTTGGTAACAGGACCATGGGAACATTGTTGTTGCGCTACCCTTATGCGGGCGGGTGTGGTTTTACCACCATCGCCTGAAACTGGTGCGATTAGAGACGAGTGGGGTTGATAACCTAAAACGAGAGGCATATGATCCTCCGGCCCTCAAGGGAGGAGGAGACCTGAAGGTGGCGGGTTATTATTTCCAACTAGTCAAAAAGGATATGGGCGCTAGTGCTAGGAGGAAGGAGAAACAATCTTCTTCTAGCTCTAGGAAGAAGCGAAGACACGCCGTATGGATTTCAGGACGAGACCCTTCTTGTCATTTAAGATTAAGTCGAGGCTTCTAGCTAGATGGGGCAGATGACATGCTACCATTGCTATCAACCTGGGCATATGAGACGGGATTATCCACAGAGGCAAAGATCCCGGAATTATGGGACAACGTAGTCCTAGTCATTAGTGGGACATGCACGGACACAGTTTGTTCGCTTCGCTGATCTTGCGAGAGGACCCGATGCTCCAGTCTCGGGGTGCTTAAATGAAGCAGCCGACTACATAGATAATTTCTGAGAGGCGAGTATGGGTTGAGGTCGAGGCCTGAACTTCTGGCCCAGGTGCGAGGGGACCCGAGGGCGTGTACGATGTGGTACCGTAGATTGAGCTTGTAGATCAGTCTGATATACAGGGTACGTTTCGTCTCTCAGTGTTGTTTAAATTTGGGTGCATCGTATTTATGTTTATTGATGCATAATGTGAGAAAAGTTTGGGCTTAGAGGTTGAAACCTTGGAAAATCCGTTGTATGTGAATTCTCTATAGGAACTAGGAGTGTCGATCAGATATGTCGAGATTGTGAGTCAGAGATTTCAGGGATTCTACTCACTGTGGACCTGAGGGTCATGGACATATCGGAGTTCGATGTCATCCTTAGGATGGACTAGTTGACGACCCATAGAGTCGTCATTGATTGTGATCGTAGGTGGGTTACCACCTACACATGATGTTATTGTGTTACGTTTCAGAGGGAGAAGCATGATGCTTTACCCCAGACCGTGCACAACTCCAAATGGAGTGGACAGTTGATGGGTTGGCTAGCAAGCCTTACTCTAGAGGATGAGGGGAGATGGGATTTGAGTCTACCTCGGGTGGTTTCTGAGTATGAGGATGTTTTTTGGATACTTCTCCGGGACCCACTGCGGGGGACCTTGGAGCTTATGTATTGAGTTACACCTGGTACGTCGCTATTTCTATGACTCCTCATAGGATGCGTGATGGTTGAGTTCTGCTAGAGACACCGAGGTCCCAGCTACGAAATTGTTAGATAGGTGTTTTATTAGATCGAAGCACTTCACCTTAGAAGCTGGGTTACGTTTCTTAGGAAAGAGATGAAGTCGGTGGAATGACATGTGTGAGGAAGGCATTACGAGGTGAAAAGGAGGCTTATAGCTCTGACGATAGTCTGGAATAGGGCCAGAGGTACACAGTTGTCTTTGTGATGCCTCCCAGGATGGGCAGGATGTGTCTTGATGCAGTCCAAGAGGGTTGCAGCTTATGGTTCCAAACAGCTAAGCGGCCATTGTCTTTGCCTTAAAGATTTGGCGCCACTACTTGTATGGTGAGCAGTTGAAGTATTTTCAGACCACAAGAGTTTGAAGTATATTTTCACACATCGGGACCTCAACATGAGGCAGCGTAGATGGATGGAGTATCTGGAGGACTATGATTTCACTTTGCATTACCATCTTGGTAAAGCTGAATGCCAGTGGCTAATGCACTCGGTTGGAAGTCCACGGGATGCGCTGAGTGTAGTTTCAGGGAATGGCGGATCTTTCGAGGCTAATGGGACGGAGTTTAGAGTAGTATAGTGATCGGACTTAGGGTATGTTTGGGAGTTTGGGGATACGCTACTGCGAGTAGGGTGATTGAGTCTAGGGGTAGGATGCGGAATGTTGTCCATCGGGGGATCAGTGCAGGTCAGGTGCACCCAGTTGACTAATTTGGACCTCCCGCCTGAAATGGTATTCTTCATTATAGGGGACATGTCATGGTCCCAGTGACCGATACGAGATAAAGTCACGGAGTTCCATTGCTCCCAATTTGTTGTGCATCTAGGTGACACGAAGATGTCTGCGTGATCTTGGTGCGTGTGCGGGCGAGTGAGAACACGTTGGGAGTTTTTGTTTGCGGTGTCTCACGTGTCAGCAAGTAAAAGCCAAGCATCAGAAAAGCCAATAGGGCTACTCCAGCCTTTAGAGGTAGTAGAGTGGAAGTGGGAGCATGTCACGATGGATTTTGTAACCCCCTTGCCATGGACACAACGGAGGCATGATGCCGTATGGGTTATAGTGGACCGGCTCACTAAGTCGGCATACTCACTAAATTAGAGCATACTTTCTAGCGATGCGAGATGACCACTTGGAGAATTCTAGGTTGTATATTTGTGAAGTTGTGGATTACATGGGTGCGGTCTCATCGTATTGGATAGGGATCCCAGATTTCAACACACTTTTGGAAGAGTTTCCAGAAGGCCATAGGAATCTGATGGATGATAGACACTTGTTTTTTATCTGAACCGATGATCGATTCGAAAGACCATCACGAGGTTTTAGAGGACATGATGCGAGTATGCGTTCTGAACCTTAAAGGTAGCTGAGAGGAGCACTTACCCATGATGAGTTCTCTAAGCAACAGCTTGGTTATTAAGCGAGTATCTGAATGGCACCTATGATGCTTTATATGGGAGGCGTGCGATCCAATTTGTTGGACAAAGGTGGGAAGAGAGTTCCACCAGCAGTGCAGATCGCGATTGAGACACCTTGGAGAAGGTGGGTTTGATAGCATCTTCTTATAGCTCGAGATGCGGTAGAGCTACGGCAAATGACGGCGTCGACCTCTAGAGTTGAGGTGGGTGATGTGTCTTCCTTGAAGGTGATGCTAAGAGAGAAATTGGTCAGATTTGGTAGCGAAGGAAGCTAGCGCCAAGGTATATGCGACCCACTTAGAAGTGCTGAGGAGGTGGGCTGTGTATATAGATTAGGCGCTGCAGGTTTATCAGGTGTCCATGACGTGTTCCACGTTTCCATGCTCTGGAAATATACTCTAGATCTAGCTCATGTAGTGGATTGGGGAGGGATTATTGTTGATACAGATGGGACCTTCGAGGAGGGACTAGCGCGTATCTTGGATAGCCGGGATTAGGTTTGCGGCCTTGAGGCTAGTGAGGCTAGTGAAGGGTGTTGTGGCAACAGAAGTGGAAGACAACTTGGGAATGCGAGGACACGATGCGAGTCACCTATCCTTTCTGTTGAAGATGAAGATACGTTGTTTAATATTAGAAGTCTAATATTGGAACTAGTATTAACCATATGCATGTGCTTGTGTGTGCTAGTATCGCATAAGTTCGAGAGACGAAATTACGTTAAGAGAGGAAGAATCAAAACAGGGAAAATTAGTAATTTCGAGGACAAATGGAAACATGTGTGCGAGAATGGTTCGGGAAGCCTAGAAAATTCTCTGAACTAGGATGACAAATGGTTCTGTGGATTAAATTCGCCTCGCGAAATTTGTTGACCTAGAAAAATTTCATCAAATTCTGAGACAGTCATAATATTTTATGATTTTCTGGGTGATAAGTCACTAATGACTACAAGGACGAGATTTTAAAGAAATCTCGGAAGTCGAGAAATGGCTTGGTAAGTTGAATTAAAACAAAATTGAGCAGAAAAAAATAAATTGTTTTGGGGCAAAAACATATCCAGAGATGAGTGATGGATTTTATGGCCCTTAATTGTGTGTCCGAAATTAAAAAATAAAAAAAAATAAAAGAAAAGAAAGAGAAAAATATAAAAAGAAACAAAAGAGGAAGAGAAAAGTCAAAAAGCGAGGAGGCTCATTTTTAGGAAGAAAAAAAAAGGATAGTGGAGGAGGGATAGCGAGAGGAAAGAGAGAGAGAAATTTTTTTTTTCTTTTCTTCACTTCTCAAGATACAGTGGACCGTGGGTTTTTCGTCGAGCAAAGGCAAGTGATTTGCAGCGTCGAGAAATTTCTGGCGTAGTCTCAATCTTGGAGTATCATCAAACTCCACGAGGTAGGGAATTTTCCTACTTGGGTTATTTTTAGCCTAAAAACCATGTAATGGCTTGGGGTTTTTAAAAATTTGTGAGGCCGTAAATTTCAGTCATTTTGGGACTAAGTGTATTTTAGAAACACAGGACACATTTTCAGATCAGATCGGGTTGAATTAGGTATTTTCAGGACAGTCGAACTAAATTTTAGGATTGTTTTCAAGCAGTCAGGCCAATTCCGGGGCCCATTTTGACGAGTCTCGAACTATGTTGAGGATTTAGTTTTGATCTCGGGACGATATCTTCGGTTTTGTGTCTTTTGTTATCATAGTAATTCGGTGTGACCGTGAAGGGACGAGGTGCTTTATTTTATATGGGTTGAGATTTGGGCCATTTTGTGTGTGTTGGAAAAATAAATAACATAATGTTGTGTGTAAAAATCATGTTAATATTTACTTGCTTGACGTATTAACATGGAAATTGTGATAAATGGAAATTATATGTGAGAAATATAATTATCCGAGATTTATAAATGTTGCATGTATCTCTTATTATGCATGTGACATGACATAACATGAAAAGACATGATTGCATTTCATATGCACGGTCACATCGTGTTGAGTTGGGTGTGGGTGCATGGT
Source organism: Tetrastigma voinierianum (assembly GCA_016808115.1). NCBI lineage: Eukaryota > Viridiplantae > Streptophyta > Magnoliopsida > Vitales > Vitaceae > Tetrastigma > Tetrastigma voinierianum. Next base: position 225,513 of record JAEQBH010008060.1, read on the forward strand.
ATTGTTATTCACCATTCTTGGTGAATGAGTTGGGAGCTCGGAAATCGGACAACGTCCAAAATTGAGACACACGGTTGTATAAAATAATAATAATAATAAATTTCGTGTGTTTGGGTGAAGCAATATGGGGTAGATCCATCCCCCCCAGGGTGAAAGACCCTAATTTTATTCTTGGTCAAACATATGGATCTAGCAATGAAAGTTTGCGAAAGTGTCGGAAGGCGTTGCGAAACTGCGGTGAACCGGAACCGCCTTGAATAAATACGGGATTTGATAAATTAAAATTAGGTGTGAGGGAGTCGGTTGGGACTCGGGTTGTGGGCATGAGGAGTCTCATCTCATGCATGACACGGAACATTCCATATAGGATTACATTATTTATATGGAATATGGTTTGATGTTTTATGTATGCCATTTCATGTGCATTTAGGCGGGGAGTAGCCATTATAGGAGAATTTTTCTGCGGGCGTTGCTCGCCGTTGTGGGACCTTTTCCATTGAGGGGTGTCTGGGGAAAACGGTGCCAGCGAGGGCCGTGATTGTGAAGAAGGCTGACATGTGGCCTTGATAATACTTTTATAAAAGAAGTATTTTTATGTAAAAAGAATTACCAATTAAATTCTTTTGGACTATTGTATAAATAGTCGAGATTATGTAAATAGGTAAAGAGTAGGGATCGAACTCTTATAGTACGTAATTAACGTTTTATTTTTCATATTTTAGATTTAAATGTAAATGAATGGGTCTATTAAGGATCTTATATTGGGAGGCCATGGACGAGATAAACCACATTATTGGGGGTAAATATTACTTCTGTTGAGACCCTGGATGAGTTAAGATTATACTGTTATACAGGTTGTATGTTGGGTAGAGCTCCCCGAACAAAGTATACTCTGCCTGATTTTTTTTAAAATATGGATCTCGATAAATGGGACACAACAGTGTGGTATCAGGTCACTCGAAATCCATAGGAATTCCGTAGGTTGACGGGTTGTCAACGGGACCCCTCAAATTTAGGGCGTCACATATCCTCTTTCTGATGAATTGATTCGATCCGAGTGTTAGGCGAGATCCCCAATAAAGGAAATGAAGATTTTATCGAAGTGTGGATGAGGAATTCTTCGATCAAATTGGAGAAGGCTTGCAGATCGTAATACATGGGGCAAGAATTCTTTAGTCCTAAGATCTGAGTATGAAGTACTGAAAGGGAAAAATACTTAATTCTTAGAAAGAGGGTTATATATTACAAGTAGCTGATTAGAATCATGTCTTACAAATGAATATGAACCTTTAATCAGTGAAAAGTATTGTTAAGGGAGAAATCCAAACCATACTACCTTGCATCTTTGACAAACCCAGTTTTCTAATTGATGGCTGAGCTATAAATTGAAATGATGCAGAAATTGATAATTATTAATTGATCCATATCCAGTTTTGTCTCACTCGGTGAATCCTAAACCCCAATTTTGTTAAACTTTACGCTTGTATATTTAAGATTTCAGTCTAGGACTACTTTTAAGTCCTCTTATCATCATATCAGTGTAGTTCAAATAGTAATGATCTTAAGTAGTTGGGGTAATTAGTCTTTTGATTTATCATCTGTCCTTATGGGAACGATATTTGGACTTTAAATATTTACTTTTATTACTTGTACGACTTGTGCGCTTGTAGTGATTGAGACCACAAACACAAATTTTAAATGAGTCATCTTACAAGAGAAAACAATTCCATCTTTTCATACATATGAAAAATGGTCTCAACAAGTATTTGGCATTGTTGCCTGGGATTAGATAATAGTCCTTTGGTAGTAGTGTCATAAATTTGCATATATCATTTGATCCACTATCAGTGCTGACATCTGCGTGTAAACTTGAAAATCGTGGCTCCACAAATGCATAAACACATGATTTGATCAAATCAAATATAATTATTGGGGGTTTGTCCAATGGATTATAAGTTTTTTTTAAAACAAAAAGCTTTTGTTTTGGAAAGGAAAAAAAAGAAGAAGGGGTCATTGGGTGAAACACCAATGACAGGTTTTCACATTTGACATTTGCATGTGTGAGGGAGTCGGTGAGGAGTCGGGACATGGGATAGGGTGAGTCACATTCTCATCAATGGCATGTAGACATTCGAGTAGGAATGTGCATATTTTTACTTGAATGTGTGTTGCTTTGATCATTGCATGAGCACTTAGGTGGGGAGTAACCCTTATAGGAGATTATCACTCTTGAGCTGCTCTGCCACAGTCATGGGATCCCCCTTTCGGTACGAGGTCCGGTCTGGGGCGGGTGACCCGCATATGGGACGACATATGGGATGAGCTGGGACACGGCTGTTTGTTTGTATTATATTAGAACATAATTAAAATATGTACACAAACCGTGACTAGAATTCCCCATCAATACTTTGGGTGACGGTTTACGATGGCCGTGACAAAAAAACATATTTAGTGATGGTATTTTGTGGCTGGGACTAAATATTCGTCACTAAAAACATTCTTTTTTGTAGTGTATATATTTCTTACGTTTATAAGGTTTCATATTTGAAAGTTTAGGAAACCCTAAGTTTTTAAATCTAAGATTCCAAGAGTGCGAAATTACCCCAAATATTTGAACATCAAACCACAACCTAGATTCTTTCTTCACATTCCAATCATTTCAAGATTTCAAATTTGAAGAGTTTTAGAAAACCATAAAGTTTTCAAATCTAAGATTCCAAAAGTGAGCAATTACCCCAGTATATCCAAACATCAAACTTAAACAAAATTCTTGCTTTTATGGATTCCAATCATTTCTAGGGTTTCAAATCTAAAGCTTTAAAAAGCCCTAAGCTTTCAAAACTAAACTTTTAAAAATCCTAACTACCAAAAATCGAAAGGGAAAATAAATACGTACTTGAGATTTAAGTTCTTGAGATTTGAAATCTCTCTCCCTTTTGAAACCCTAGCTCCTCTCTCTCTCTCTCTCTAAAAAAATGAAATGAATGGGTCATATGAGTTGGAGAGCCCTTTTTTATACTAAGAAAATTTTCACATTTTCCCCAAAGCCCCTTTGTCTTTTAAAAATTGAAGTTTAGCTCATTCTATCTTTTAAAAATTGCAAAACAGTCCCTCTTCTTTCTTTTATTTTTTTTGTTGGAAAATTAAGGGTATTACACATAACACACAACACCATATAGATTTGATTCTAGGTACTTCTCTTTATGATTTGCCTCATTATAGAATTATTCCTAAGGAGAATGAAATCTTAAGGAAGAAGGTAGAAGAGTTGCTAAGCAAGGGGCATATTCAGGCTAGCATGAGCCCATGTGCGGTTCCAGCTTTGTTAATGCTTAAGAAATATGAGAGTTGGCGGATGTGTGTTGACAGTAGGGCAATCAACAAAATCACCATTGGATATAGATTTCCTATTCCAAGGTTGGATATGTGCTTGATCGGTTGAAAGCTGGAACTGTTTGTTTAGCAAGATTGACTTGAGTGACTATCCTTAGACCGAATCCGTCCGGGTGATGAAGTGGAAGACAACATTCAAGACAAGGGATATAGGTGTACGAATGATTAGTCGTGCCTTTGGGCTGCTCAATATCACTAAATACACTTTTATGCGGATTATAAATCGGAATTACTAACCTTTCTTGGGAAAATTTGTAGTTGTTTATTTTGATGATATTTTGATTCATAGTAAGTCCAATGAGGAGCATGTTGGACACCTTAGGGAAGTGTTTAAGGTATTGAGGGAAAATAAATTATATGCAAATTTGAAAAAAAAAAGTGTTTTTATGACAAATAGTTTGCTATTTCTTGGCTATGTGGTTAGTAGTGAGGGAATTAAAGTAGATGAGGAGAAAGTGAAAGCTATTAAGGAATGACCTACCCCAAAGAATGCCAGTGATGTAAGGAGCTCCCATGGGTTAGCGACCTTTCATTGGAGGTTCATTAAACATTTCAGTGGCATTGTAGCACCTATTACTGAGTGTTTGAAGAAAGGGAGGTTCCATTGGGGCGAGGAGCAAGAGAGTAGTTTTGCTTTGACTAAAAAGAAATTGAGCACAACACATGTCTTGACATTACCAGATTTTGAGAAGTTATTTGAGGTAGAGTGTGATGCTGATGGAATTGGTATAGGGGTTGTTTTATCCCAAGAGAAGAGGCCGATAGGTTTCTTTATTGAAAAATTATGTGAAAAGCAAGGCATAAATAGGCTACTTATGACAAATAATTTTATGCTGTTATGAGGGCTTTGAAAACTTAGGAGCATTATCTCATAGCAAAGGATTTCATTCTTTATACTGATTGTGACGCCTAGAGCCAGGAAATTCAGTTGACAACCCTTCAGCATGAATCTTCGTGGATGTCGGGTAGCCACGACACCGCTCCACGAAAATCGGGTAGAGTCTCCTTTGTATGGGGAGCTCTACCCAGTACAAACACAGTCGATAATCAACAATGACCACACGGGGTCCAAATGCAAGTAAAATAATGGCCGTGGTATACGCATCAATACTGCAAGTACATCAACTATATACAATAGTTTCAAGAGTTAATAAATCACTCTTTCCAAACATATATCAAAATTTTACAATTTTAATACATGTTATACAAAACGAATACCCAAAGCCACAATCTGGCTTTCTTCTAAAATGCGGCCTCTAGCGAGCGCCTTCCTCATGCCCCCTATACCTGAAATAGTGATCCCTCGACAAGGCGAGCAAAGCCCAGTAGAGATAATTTCCTACATGGGTTACTCCCCACCTAAGTGCACATGCATGGAAAACAACCACATTCGAGCAATTTCATGAACCTGCTCGAATGTCTACGCAGCCAACCCATGTCTCGAGTCCTCACCGACTCTCTCACATATGCCTAAGCCGAATGCGAGTAAAATAATCAGTTTTCAAAACAAAAACTATTTGTTCTTGAAAACACACTACCGAGTTTCAATAAAATATTGGACTACCCTCCGAGGCGAATGTGTTGGAGAACCTTCCTAAACAATTCATGGGCTCCTCCGACGTGTAATTGTTGGACCATCTCCCAACACAATTCTCCGGAAAATCATCCATTGAAATTCCTTTCACAAACATTTTTGTTTTTGTTTCATTTCGTAATAAGTAAGCTCACTTTAATAATTACAGGATGTACAAGTGCATATGAAATGCATGATAACTAATTCCAACAAACTTATGCTAATATATTCACATGTATATATATTAACATAATTGAAATCCATACAAATCATGTTATTAAATTCACATAAATAACACAAAATTAGCTCACATGAATGAGTAGCAAACCTGAAACAATTCATTTTGAATCACTCAACATCATAAAAATTCACACAAAAATATTCATGTTACTATTCATGTGAACAGTGAAACCCTCGGGTGGCACTATTCATGGCCACACAAATAGGAATTTTCTCCACTCGGTTCAAAGCTTTTGAGACCGAATTTACAGCTAAAACAAGCCTCAGAACATTCATAACCATTTACATGGCTCTTAGACAAAGATTAACACAAGTAGGAAAAGATCCACTACCTCTTGCAGGTTGTTGGAACTCCACGAATCGGTGCACTGCAGCATTAGTCACTGTCGCGTATAGCGACTTTTCTTCTTGCTCCGTCGGCAGACGGTGCGATCGGCCCGGAAACCTAGAAAGCCACTCCACTCTCTCCCCAAGCAGAAATCATTCTTTGCATCACACATTTAGCCACGCCACGTTTTTGGTCTTTGGAGAAGACAACACTATTGACTTTGTCTTTTTCTCCATTAACAATTTTATAATTCTCACGTGTCCATTCTCTTGGATTTTTTGACACTTGGCACTATACAGGCGAGTCCATTTCCATCATCTCTGCCGTGCAGCGTATTGTCTTTGTAGTACATGTGGTAGGTGACTTTTTGTCACATCACATGGATTTTACGGCACCGTACTCGGTGCCTCGGCTTTGTATCTGGAAATTTATTTGTCTCGAATTCGATGAAATTCGACGTGGTAGCTAGATTTCGCAAGACGATTCCAACGGTAAAGTTCGTTTCATCATCCAAGATCTATAAAAATTCCGGATTTTTACCGAAATTACGATTTTGCCATTTTTTAGAAAATTTGAATTTTCTCGGGTCTTACACTGATCACCAAACTTTGAAATACTTAAGTACACATAAGAAAATTAGAAAATATATGCATGCTAGGTGGTCAGCTTACATGGAGAAATTCCCTTATAAGCTTGTCCATAAACCAGGACAACAAATAGGAGTTGAATGCATTAGTAGACGATGACTGATGAACCTTGAGTTTGGAGATAGTAGGTTTTGAAGACATTGCAGATTGTTTGTGAACGAGGATGACTTAAAAAAGGTTTGGGCTACTTGTGTGCTTAAACAACCTTGTGATGATTTTATATACATGATGGGTTTCTCATGAAGAGTAGACAACTATGTCTTCCTTGCACTTATCTTTGTAAGAAGGTCATTAGAGACTTGCATGGTGGTTGTTTAGCGGGTCATGTTGGAAGAGATAAAACCATTGAATTTTTTGAAGGATAGGTACTAATTGCCTAGATTGAGAAGGGATGTGACTAATATTGTGTCGAGGTGCTATATATGTCAAAGGGCTAAGGGTTAGACTCAAAACACGGGGTTATACTTGCCATTACCCGTTCCTGATGCTATATGGGAGGATATTTCTATGGACTTCTTGTTAGGTTTCTAGCAAACTCAATGAGGTATGGATTTTGTGTTTGTTGTAGTTGACAAGTTTTCTAGAAGCATTTCTTTCCATGTAAGAAGACTGCGGATGCATCTTCTACAACCAAACTATTCTTTAAGGAGGTTGTGAGATTGCATGGAGTGACAAATACTATTACATCTGGTTGTGACACTAAGTTCTTTAGTCACTTTTGGATGGCTCTTAGGAGGCTATTTAACTCGTCATTGAACTTTAGCAGTACAACACATCCAAAGACATATGGGAAGACATAGGTTGTTAATAGGACTTTAGGTAATCTTATTCGAAGTATTTGCATGGACAAACCAAAGCAATGAGATTTTTCCATAACACAAGAGAGTTTGCCTATAGCAACATTGTTCATAGTGATGATGATCATTTCCATTGCCATGAAGTGTCCCAAAGCTTCCAAAGGTCCATGTTCTTAGTGTGGCGGTTGGTGATTTGGCAAAGCAAATTCAAGAGGTGCAAGCAGGTGTCAAGAACAAGTTAGAGAAGGCTAATGCAAAGTACAAGATGAAGGCAGACAAACATACATGATTCAAGTCGTTTGATGTTAGTGATGAGGTGATGGTTTTCATTAGCAAGGCTCGAATGCAAGGTGGTCATAACAAGCTTCACAAAGAAAGTATCGACCATACCAAATTGTTAAAAAGATCAACAACAATACTTATGTGGTTGACTTGCCAAGTTTGATGGAAATTTCAAAGACCTTCAACGTTGTTGATCTTACTTTATTCTAATCAGATATGAATCTTGGATATCCAAAAAGTAACTCGAGAATGAGTTTTTCGCAAGTGGAGGTGACTAACGCAGGACATTAGATCAAATCAACGAAAATTCTTATTTGGTTGTTTTGAAATATTATCTTTATTTTTTGGGATATTATTTTTATTTTCCATTATTGTTTTGGGAGTATTATTTTTCTTTTCTATTACTATTTTAGGATATTATTTTATTTCCTGTATACCCAAATTATGTGTAAGGTATAAATAGATATTTTAGGGTTTGTTTTAGGAATTTTTATCACTTTTATCAATTTATCAGAAAAATCAAAGATTTTGCTTATTTTTGTTCTTTGGATTGAGACATGTTATTCTTGTTGATCAATCGTGTGATGATCAATCGCATTATCTTATTTGTGTCATTTATTGATTAATATCGAAACAACGATTGAGCAAAAAAATAAAGTTAGACATTAATAAGTTAGACACGAAACTAAAAAATTGAAAAGTTGAGACAATTAAACAAAATAAGATGAACATCGCAATAAAAAAATATAAAAATCTAAAAGTTTGAGACGTAATGCCGAAGTTTTTATGTCTTTCAGATGCTCACGTAATTTGCCAAGCATATAACTATGGCAATTATTTTGGTGTACGGTCCATCTGGGATAAGGATTATATCATCTTTTCACCTTTATCCATTTAATTACTGTTCAAAATAAAATATATCTATCTTATGATCCAATGAAGAAAATGTCGAAGAAACAGTGAGAAACGATTCAATAAATATCAACAACATTACTTTACTTTTTGAAACTGGAACTTAAAATCATCTATCCGGAGTTTGAATGTTCAAAAGGTCGATTTCGCTTATTACGTGGGTAGATAAAGACGAAAATAAAAAATCATAAGAGTGATTATCCTGGAAAGGATAAGATGGTGGCTTCCATGAAGGAAGGAGGGGTTGGCGGTGAAGCAGCGTTGGTTATCAGAAAATCGAGGATCCGGCTCGAGTCGGACTTATTATCCATCAGGTGATTTTAGCGAAGCCACGTCTTTGCCGGGTTGGACCACAAATCCCTCCCATCAGAACATAAAATTAAGTTGAAACCTGAAATTTTGCAGAAGGTAGTTAGTTATGAGAAGAATGTTAGATTTATTATTTACTTGGTGACTAAAGTCAATATGACTTGGCCATCTTAATGGTTGCTTCCGTTAATAATGTCCTGATTTGTATGACTTGGTTAAGATTTTTTATTAATTCCTAACAAATGGATCACGTCTTTAGTCCGTGTAAACTTGGTAGTTTTATTTTTACAATTTTGTTTTGTAAGACTTGTATAGAGTCATTGTGATGCCCCAAATCTCGGAGGTCCAGTTGACAACCCATCAACTCGTGGAAACCTGTGGATAACGGGTGCCCCAATATCCCACTCACATGTCTCATATATCGAGACTCATTCCTGCATATTTAATTCACAATATAAAAAAATATATGATAGACTATAATCACAGTCCCTTTTTATACCAAAAACGTGTACATATTTTGATTATGTTCTAATATAATACAAGACAAAACAAAACAAAACAAAGCCGTGTCCAGCTCTCATCCCATATGTGGGTCGATCGCTGTATTGGTTTATGCACAAAGGGGATTCGCAGCCGAGGTGAGAAGCTGTGTGATAATTTCTACGAGGGTTCTTCTGCTTTAAGAATCTTCATGCGGTGATCAAATCAACACACATTCAAGTAAAAATATGCACATTCCTACTTTCGAGATGTCTACACATGTCATGGATGAGAATGTGACTCACCTATCCATGTCAGGAGTCCTTATTGACTCCTCGCACATGTAAATGCCGTCTTGAAAACCTGTCATTGTATTTCACTTGATGACCCTTTTTTCCTTTTAGCAAAGCTTTTGTTTAAAAAAAAACTTATAATCCATTAGACAAACCCCCAATGTTCATTTGATTTGATCAAATCTCGTGTGTTTATG